>APFE031696456.1:156341-175249 GCA_000404065.3 Pinus taeda | reverse complement strand
ATTCAGCCACACATACCAGACACTCTTGGAGGGTCGGCATGTTCCAGATTTTCACCTCCAGGATGCCCTGTTATGCCACCTGGGTCACCTTTGTGTTCCTTTGAGCAAGCGTGCCAAGATGATTTGGGAAGCACACTACAGTCGGGCTGCTGGGCATTTCGGGGTCGAGAAAATGGTGGAAATACTGCAAAGGTATTTCTATTGGCCGAATCTTTGACAGGATGTTGGGAAGTACATCAGATCATGTACTGCATGCGCCATTGCCAAATTGACCATCAAGAAGCAGGGCCTCTATACCCCACTGCCTACCCCTAGTCGACCTTGGGAATCCATCTCCATGGATTACATGTCAGGCCTTCCTTCCACAAAGCATGGAAACAACTGTGTTTTTGTGGTCATTAACAGGTTCTCAAAGATGGACATTATGGCAGCCTGCAAGAAGAATATCACAGCGGAAGCTACTGCTAAACTCTTCTTTGAACGAGTGTGGGTGCACTTTGGGATCCCACAGTCTATCATCTCAGATTGGGACAATCGGTTCCTCAGTACATTTTGGTCCAATCTTTGGTCAATGCTGGACGCCAAACTCACTAAGTCCATAGCCTCCCATCCTTAAACAGATGGCCTGACAGAGGTTGTCAACAGGATGATTATACACATTCTGCGCATATACAACTCAAAGCATCCACGCACATGGGACGAGAGCCTCCCCTATGTTCAGCACAGCTACAACCAAGCTCTTCACAGCTCAACTGACCACAACCCTTTTCAGGTGGGCTTGGGATTCCAGCCACTATGCCCCATTGATGTGGCCATGCCACTTGCAGCTACTCACATAGATTCGGCTAATGTCTAGTCCGAAACAGACAAGGCAACTAGCTTCATTGAGCATATCCAACATATTCGCTAGCAGGTCCATGACATTCTGGCGAAATCAAATGCCAAGTACAAGCAGTGACATGATAAACATCGGGTGCCACAGAAGTTTCATGTGGGCAACAAAGTATGGTTGCATTTGCAAAAGGAACGCCTTACTGGAGCCTTTTGGAAATTGAGACCACTTTGATATGGTCCTTACACCATTACTAAGGCTGTGGGAGACAATGCATTTGAGCTCAGCATTCCCCCATTCCTTGGCCTGCACCTAGTGTTCAATGTGGACCGCCTTCGGCCATACTTTCCACCATTACTAGACACATCCCACATTACAGAACAACTCACACCCATAGAATTAAATCCAGATTGCATGGAACAAGCTACAACTGATCGGATCATGGACACACAGATCAAGAACACTTGTCAACAGAATATCCAACTGTATTGAGTTGTCAAAGCAGGCCAACTCCTTCATCGGGGCAAGTGGCTCACCAGGGACCAAGTTCAGCAGAAGTTTCCTCATCTCATCGAGGAACTCAATGCAATGGGGACCATTGCTTCCTAAGGGGGGAGGAATGATCCAGGTGGACATTGGTGGCCACCTACCAAGTCCACTTGGACCCCCACCATTGTTTCTCTCAACATTTTCAGTTTCCTTAATTGTAGCACAACTTACTATTTTTAGCAGTTTTTCGGGTCCTGAACTTTCGAAGCCGTTTTGAGACCCTAAACGATGTTTTTTTGGGAAAAATAGGAACAACATGGGTCGATGGACTGATGTTTCTCCTCCCAAAGTTGTAGTTCTCAGATAGATCTTTCTAATGAGATATTGTGCACGTCAAACGAAGATCTTATGCCAAAGTTACGACCTCGGGAAGTTGATGTACCAATTTACCCAAACGGGGCCCACAGTTTGGTGTTTCATCTTCTAGGGTTAGATTTTGGGATGTTTAGGGTATTCCATTGTTTTTCAACAATAAATAGGCCTTCAAGCCTCATTGTAAGACAGTTTAGAGGTATGTAGCCGCCACATCTCTTCTCAGAGATAAGCTACCATCGCCTTAACTGGTTTATCTCCATTATTGTTGGTAAGCATATTTTAGTATTTTACATTAATGAAATGACGTATTATTTCCACTGCATATTTGTGTTTATGGTTATCTCTGTAATTTATTGCATTCCTATTTAAATTCGGATCAGCAGAAGTCATAGGACTCCCTACAGAAGGCATAAAATGGGTAGAAAATCGCATGACACTCCATGAAGTTGTAGAATTATTCAAGGATCCTGACGAGGAATTATTACGGAGAGGCAAAGGTCTTTGTCGTGCATCTCTGAGCGAGCCATGACTTGAGTTGGCAAAGGTCATCTAGAAGTACATCACATGCGACGATCGCCATGACATGGTAAGGCCTTGGCACCTTAAACTGTTGGCAACGTTAAAACAAAATATAGTAATCAATTTTCCATTCTTCCTGAACTCGTTATTACATGAAATTGTAGTAGAGTGAGGAAATCCAAAAACCCACATGCTACAGTCAATCATCATGGTTTGATCAAATTGATAGTCACCATGGAAATAACTAAGTTGTAGCTAACCTGGGACAATTTTATAAGTACTAATATGCTACCCCTAGAAGGAATCCCTGAAAATGCCCAGCCTAAGGAAGAACATCAAACTACAGAGGTACAAGCCCCAAAAAGGATATGAAAAAGGAAAGCCGCTGCCTTGACATCCATACCTATTTAACAAGATGGTCTAAGCAAATAATCCAATGGAGAAGCATTATTGTAGCCAGAAATGAGGTGAAATCACCCCACGGATCCCCTGATAGCCAGCAAGTTGATTTTCCTCAAGATTATGAAGAAGAAGTGGCTCGGGTCTTGGAAAATTTAGGAATCCGCTTTGAGGAGATATGTCAATCTGAGAATCTACAAGAACCAGTCCCTACTCCTATCCCTTCTACTTCTCCTCATAGTTCTCACCACACAAAGACATTACCTTTTTCGGAAATGATAGAGATACACAGGAATTAGGAGGACAAAATTTTTCTATAGCTAAAACCCAGGAGCTTGAAGCTAATTCAAAAGATAAAACCTCACTTAAACAAAACCCTGGCAATGTTGAGGAGCCTGAAGTTAATTTAGGAGATACAACCTCACTTGAACAAAACCCTTACAATGTTGAGGAGCCTGAAGCCAATTCAGGAGATACAACCTCACTTGAATAAAACTCACAATGTTGAGGAACCAAAATCTAATTCAAGAGACACAACCTTACTTGAAACAAACCTTGACAATGTTGAGGAGTTAGAAGCTAATTCAAGAGACACAGTCTTACTTGAACGCGATCTTGATGATTTTGAAACTTCTCCCACTTTTGAAAGTATTATTGTTGGTCCTTCTTCCCCAATGAAGAAACCCATTGTAATAACAAAGAAGAGAGATGATCATAAGTTGAAATTGATGAATAAGGAAAATAAGAAACTGAAAAGAAAAATCAAGTAGCTTATGAAATGGCTAAAAGACTCTAAGAAAACTTATAAGAAGAAAGTGGAGTCGAAATCAATAGGAACCCAGAGTGATAATTTTTTTTGAATTTCATTGGAATACAAACGAAAAACATCAACACTTGTCTAGCAGGGAATCAAACATAGGATGTTTGTACTAGTTTTGTAGAAACCCAAACATATTTTTGTTCTTCTGTGGAATTAATAAAGACAGCCACTCGGATAGATCTTCAGACAAACCTTTGTGTTCTTGTGTCAACAGTGGAAACAACTGTTCAAACAGATCTTCAAACAAACCTTTGTGTTCCCGTGTCAATAGTGGTAACAACTGTTCAAACAGATCTTCAAAGAGACATTTGTGTTCTTGTGTCAATAGTTGAAACAACTGTTCAAACAGATCTTCAAACATACCTTTGTGTTCCTGTGTCAAAAATGGAAATAACCATTCAAACAAATTCGGTAGCAACTACCAGCAAGACTACTCAGACCGAGGACATACCTTCTTAAACCCCTTTGGTAGTAGAGGCTATTTTTCGAAAGTTGAAGATAGAACTAGCAGAGTTACAACAAGTTCTACAAGAACATCAAAAATAAATCGTGCCTTTAAAGAAATACTAGGAGTTATTGAAAAAATTTAATGACTTGACTACAACAAAGGATGACACATATGCTAGTCTGAGAGCAGAACGAAAGAAAGGAGGAAGTACAAGGATAGTTTCAGAAATCCTTGGAGAAAATCAAAATAATTTGTTTTGTTTATCTAGATTCACGAGACTGTAGGTCGCCTGCTAAAAACTATGCAATTTTTCTTGTTGAATGATATTTGTTGTTAAAAGTTAAGGCTATCAGAGCTGGTCAGTCTTTTGAGTTTAGTTCTACTCCCATTTTTATTAAATGGTGCCAAAAATAGACCGAGGACGGAAAACATTTTCTTTGTGAATTATATTTGCACAACTTCTTTCTGGAAGATGAAGGGGATGCCAATCCCAACCCCTTCATCGGGGATGTCCAGTTTTAGGCTTTCATCTCCTTTGCCAAAAACTAGCTCAAATGGGCTAAGGCCCATGATACTTTCCAGAGGAGAGAAATTGGATTGGATCTTTGGGTAAGAGATGATCTTACAAGGTCACTGCAGATCTTGATGCAACATAAAAGGTTTAGGGGACAGGAAGGGGTGTTGTCTACCTTGGGTCCCATCCACACAGACGTTATCAAGTTAGGTTTGGAATATTTTGACGACATTAGAGAAGCAACTCTCCTAGTTGCAAAGCAAAGGTGGACATCTTCTCCCAACAATGTCAGAAACCAAGAACCCTTTGGTTATGGAAACTTTAAGGCAAGTACAACTAGACTTGTTCATTATGGTAACATTAGCATGAGTGAGGGTCATACTTGGATTGGATGTCGTTACAAAACCACTATTATTTGGTATCCTCCTGATGGGTATTGTTGTGATTATGAGCTATCAAAATATCAGGAAGGACAAGCCTTTCCAGTGCTTAAAAATAAAAATGGTTTTCGTCTCTACAAGGAAGAAACAAGGTTATATTGTAATTAATTTGTGGAATTAATGTTTGACTTTTACTTAATTTGTAAATTTTGAAAATAATTTACAAAGTTTATCAAAGTTTTTGCTAAATTTAAAATTTAGATGTAATATTTTGAGAATTGTTAAAAAATAATAATTAATTTTTTTATATTATTTTAAAAATTTTATGTAAATAACTTTACTTTATTGATTTATTCTAATATTCAATAAATAACTATTTTTATTTTTATTTTTTTTATTAATAAATTAATTAATTAATAGATACTAAATAAAATAACTCTAGCTTTTGTATATTTCAACATCTAAACATCTTATAAACAATCTCTAGCTATTGTATATTTCAATATTTAAACTAAACTTGCTACTAAAAAGAGATGAGTACAAACAAAATTTAAATGACACATATAGCATTGCATAAATTATCAACCACGAACTTGACAAAAGGAGGACGTTGTACCAAGAAGGTTGGCCTAATACTCGTTTGGAACTCTAATGCGAGTGCACACTATGGAAATGATGAAACTTGTTTGAAACTCTAATTGAAGGTTCCCAATACACCAGTTGCAAATCTCTATCCAAGATTATAGTGTGAAAGTCATCTAGGGTTTATAGTGTAAAAGTCATCTAGGATGTTGAACCCTGTGCTATAGGACCTAGGGGTGCATAGAGTTGTAAACAATATTTTTTCTATTTGTGAAAGAACGCCCTTAAAAATTGGGCATGGCTCACTATAATACTAAATTGTAGTCTTTGAAAACAAAGAGCCAGAGAAATTTTAGTTCTTTGTGTTAATGTTAATAATTGTCATTTGCCATGTAAAATTGAATGACCAACAACAAAAACTGGAATAGAACAAGAAACCAAGCTCTTAAGGACATGCCGAGATACCTTGGATTGCCTATCATGATTTTGGTGGTGTTATTCATTGAAACACAATCTACCAACCCGTTAACGCCCAAAAAATCACCATTGAGAATGAGAAGAACATGCCTATAAAATTGTTTATCAATAGGAGAGAAAATAATCATACACTAACATTAACATCCACAAAAGTTGCATGATGACTGTGATTTGGGAAGAGCCCAGGGAAGGCCTCAAGAATAGCTGCAAAATAAAAATAATGCGAACCAAAGCACCAAACCCATGAAAACTACTTTCAGGCATGTAGCTAAACTCATGGAGAACATCTAACATATACAAACCTAAAAGAAGACACTGATTAAAGTTATAGTATTTGATAATGGGCTGCAAGAATACATCAAGGAAGATATAGAAAAACCCCAAGCATTTGATGCTTATAATCTCACTTAATGGAAGAAGGATGTGGCCAAAGCGAGGAGAATCATATTAGAGGGATTTCAGGATCATATTGTCTCAAATATCCATAGAAAAGAGACTTCATTGATGATGTGGAAAGCACTGACCAAGTTGTTCGAAAACAATAGTGACCACATGAAGCTGACACTCAAGGACAAGCTTCGAAGTATCAAGATGCAAAAGAATGACACAATTCCGCAGTACTTGAGCAGGTTTACATAATGTCATGATGAGCTTGGCGAGGTTAGTGCGACTGTCCCTGAAGAAGACTTGGTAGCTATAGCCCTTTTGGGCCTTCCCAAGAGTTGGCATAACTATCAAGATTCCATAAATGGTAGTGAAAAAATATCAAGTTGGGAGCGGTTATGGTCCAATCTAGTGCAAGAAGAAATAGGGCGAAAAACCAGAGACGAGACCTCATCCAAGGGCAAGGATGAGGAGAAATGTGCCTTGGTTGGAAAGGAAAAAAGAAAGGAAAGAAATCCAAATCCAAAGCAGATTTGAGTCAAGGGGGAAAGAAGAAAGACTTGTCCAGAATCAAGTGCTTTCACCATCATGAATTCAGGAACTACGCAATGAAGGGTCCACACAAGAAAGCAAGCAAGAAGACTGCAGGAGGAGTAGAGGGTGAAGCCTTGGCTTCACATTTTGAACTTGATTTTACCCTCATTACATGCATTGCAAGCACAATGATGGGTAGTGTGTGCTATCTCAACAGTAGTGCCTCATTCCACATGAAGACCAATAAAGAATTTTTCAGTGACTTGGAGGAGAAGGATCTCCAGATGCACATTGAGATGGGAGATGATGGAAGGTATAACACGACTTCTATTGGTACATTTACTTTTTAGAGGGAGTATGGCTACCCTCTCAAGCTCAAGGATGTGATGTTTGTACCGGGTCTGAAGAAGAATATCGTTTCCATAGTTGTGTTGGAAGATCGTGGCTATGATGTGATATTCAACAAAGGGAAGGATTTCCTGAGACACATCACCATGGGACAAGTGAAGCAGATTAGGGTTCGAGTGAAGAAACTCTATAAATTGGATTCAAAATACTGTGCAGCATTGATCATAAAAGCAGAAAAGGTGTGAAGCCGAGATATTAGTGAATTATGACATAAAAGACTTGGCCGTTTGCATCATGGTGGTTTGAAGATCATGCAACAAATTTATATAGGCCTCCCCAAAGGAACAATAGGGCAACGAGACACATGCAAAGGGTATACGTTGGGAAAGTACACAAAATTCACCTTCAATGATCGAGACAACAGGGCGCATGCAGTCCTTGAAAGGACCCATTATGACGTCTATGGACCTTTCTCAAAAACTTCCACTACCAAGCACATGCATTATGTTATATTTGTAGATGATTTCTCATGAAAGTGTTGGATCTACTTCATGCAGAAGAAAGACCATACATTCTCCAAATTTGTTGAGTTTCAAGAACTTATTAAGAAAGAAACTTGCAAGAAAGTGAAGACTCTCAGGAGTGATAATGGTGGTGAGTACGTGTCAAATGAGTTTAAAAATTTATGTGCAAATGAAGGATTTTTACGGGAGTTGACAACACCCCATAACCCACAACATAATGGCGTGGCTGAGAGGAAAAACAAAATTATTATGGGAGTAACAAGGGCGATGTTGTATGACCAAAGCCTACCTCTACACTTGTGGGTTGAAGCATGCAACACATCAGTCTATTTGCAGAACATGAGGCCGCACAAGATTCTTGGGATGAGTACACTAGAGGAAGGTTTTTCACGGAAGAAACGAGATGTGTCACACTTCAAGATCTTTGGATCATCAATTTACTATCATGATTCCAAGAAAGCAAGGAAAAGGCGAGAGATGACAACATAGTTGGGCATATATTTGGGGTACACAAACACACCTCACAACTATCGTGTGTACTTTCCATCTCTCAGGATGACCATGGTTAGAAGGGATGTGAAATTTGACTAGGATAAGGAAATGAAGTGTTTTATTGAGAGGGAGCTTTAGTTGCGTCATGATCAGGAGATTTTGGGTCCAAAGGAAGAACCTCGGGAAGTTGTGGAGAAACCACAAGTAGAGGAGCAGAGAATGGAGACATCGACTCAAGTAGGGACATCCATAGAAGGAAGGAAGCGAGCCATGGAAGTTGACCAATTATTGTAGTATGCTAGAGAGAATGTGGGAGCACCGACATCTCACAGTGTAGTCATAGGAGGTCACCGGATCGGTACATTGGCTACATGGCTCTCGTGAGTGAGCTAGTAGAGATAGATCCATCCTCATTCGAGAAAGCTGTAAAGTAGCCAATATGGGTTGATGTTATGGTAGAGGAATATGATTCCATTGTCGGAAACGGTGTTTGGGAAGTGGTCCCAAGACCAACAGACAAATCAATGATTGGTTCAAGATGGCTTTACAAGGTAAAGCATGCATCAAATGGGAGCATAGAGAAAAACAAGGCCATGTTTGTGTTCAAGGGGTTCTCTCAAGTTGAGGGAATTGACTATGAGGAGATCTTTGCTCGAGTAGCAAGGTACTCATCCATCTGGTCAATTCTAGCACTGTCAGCACAGGTGGGGTGAAAGATCCACCAGATGGATGTGAAGACAACATTCCTCAATGGAGTTATTGAGGAGAAGGTGCATATTGAGCAGCCATAGGGGTTTGATACTTTTGACAGAGATTTGCATGTGTGCAGACTCAAGTGAGTGTTGTATGGACTCAAGCAAGCACCCCGTACTTGGTACACCAGGATCGATAACCATCTCACCAGTTTGGGATTCACCAATAGTGAAGTAGATGCAAACCTTTATCACATTGTGGTTGAAGGTAAATTATTGATTTTTTTTTATATGTTGATGACTTGATCCTTACTAGTGATGAGCAACTGATCAGATATTGCAAGGAGGACCTTGCAAGAGAGACTGTTATGAAGGACATGGGCCTCATGCACTACTTCCTTGGATTGGAAGTATGGACAGGAGACAGGGAACTATTTGTTTCTTAGGGAAAGTATGCCAACGAGATACTTTAGAGGTTCTGCATGGACATGTGCAAACCCATGGAGACACTTCTAGCAGGGAACTGGAGGAAAGAGGATGCTACTTCAGGTGAAGTAGTGGATACTACCATTTACAAAAAACTTGTGGGTTCACTTAGCTATTTGGTGAACACACGAGCAAACATGTGTTACTCAATTAACCAACTTAGTCAAGAAATGGTTAATCCAACCAAACTGTATTGGAAGGAAACAAAGCATGTGTTGAGATACCTCACAGGCACTGCTCAGTTTGGTCTTTGGTACAGACAAAAGGAGGGAGTGAAGCTACAAGGATTCACAAATGCATATTGGGAAAGGAGTCCATCAGATAGAAAGAGCACATCAGGAGGAATTTTTAGTGTTGGATCGCAACAGTTCCTTGGTACAACAGGAATAGAGATCTGTGGCACTCGTCTCAGCAGAAGCAGAGTACATGGCTGCAAGTCATGCAACATGTGAGGCTATCTGGATGAGATTTGGTCAGAATATGGATCCTACTGTGATTTACTGTGACAATAAGAGTTGTATCAAACTCTCTAAGGATCCAGTATTTCATGATCAATCCAAGCATATCGACATCCAGTATCACCATCTACAAGATCATGTGCAGAGCGGATTATGTTGTTGCAATACATTCTGATAGAGGAACAAGATGCAAATATTTTGACAAAGGATTTGTCAAGAGGCAAATTCAAGTTCCATAGAAGTAGTATTGGGGTATATGATAATCCCTTTCTTGCTCAGAGCGAGTGTTGAAAATGCAACAAGAAAATCTAGTTCTGACTTTGCCTTGGTCAAACTAGATTAAAATTCAAATTTCTATTTCAGTAGAATACTTATATGTAGTTTACTAAGGTGACATGGCTCTTGTCACTCAGTTAACTTAGTAAATTAGAGTTTGAGACACATGAGTTCAATTCTACATGATTGATTGCAAATTTGTTGCAATATATTTCAGTTAATTTGAGTTATTGTCAGTTTAGCTAGTTCTAATTATCAAAAGAACTAGTGCAGGTCAAGCTGTGGATGTGTAACTTCAACCACACTCAATAATCAAACAACCTAAAATATTTGTTGCACGCAGAGAATTTGAGTTACCTAGTTGAGATGGATATTCCAAGGCATTGTACTATCAGTTGTAGCATATTCCCACGTGTACAGGTGGTGCGTGCAGTCAGAGATTGACCTAAGGCTATTACACAATTTCTTGGTGTGAAATTACTAAAAAATAGGGGCAATTTCCCAAGGGAACAGTGCAAGTAAATAGGAGCTTGGTAAGACTTGAAATTGGCTAAGTGTTGGGCCAGGTTCAGTCAATCAGTCAGAGGGTTAGACTATACACTTGTAGGGTGTGCTGAGGCTTGAGAAAACTTTATATTTATTCTCTGTTCTCTGGTTAATTCAATACAAATAGTAAGGGGTTTTGAGGAGTTGCTTTCCCCTAGATAAATCTCTGTGTTGTGTACTGTTTCCTTTTGCATGTCAATGATTCTTGTCTTATATGGTGAATTAACTTTTGCAGATCAGTAGAGTAGCTTCAAGTCTTGTGATTTAGCAAATTTCATGAGTAGTATTGTATCTACACATTAGTTTCTATAAACTCATCCCGAAACTGTTGTAATAGAGGGTATCTCTCGAATATTTATGAATTCTCAACATCCTTACCCTTGTCACTGGAAATATGGACTGCAAATAGTACACACCCCTTTCTATGAATGTGCTTGGCTTGCATAGATGTAATCATCCTCACTGGTGTAGTCCTTTTCTTTCCTTGCAATATTCTCTTTTCACCATTATCATCTCGACACTCAATAGTCTTATAATAGAAATCTACTTTGGTTTTGTGGAGGTACAAAAAATCCATAGCCAAAATCATACTATATGGTCCCAATGGAAGCACATATAGATGCACTAATATAAGCATACCATTTAGCTCAAATGCACAAGATCTTACCCAGTGATGAGCTCTCTTCTTAGTACTTGTAGCCAATTGCACCAACCAAGACTTTGCATGCAATTATTTTCTCAAACCACACTTATCCACCAGGTCAGGATTAACATAACTATAATTAGATCTAGGGTCAACCAAAATAGAAATAACTTGACCACAAAGATTACCTTCCATCTCAATGATGGATGCCTGGTGATCTGCCTGCTTGTTGTACATTATTGCATAAATCTGAGGAATGTTATGGCCGAACCATCTACACCTCCTGAGCACTATAGATCTGAGGCCTGCGACACTGGTATAATGGAAAACCCTTCTTCTGTTGATCTTTTCCACATATCCAACACTGGAACAGTCCTCTACCATCACCTTTATTTTGCTGCTCCCTAGGATGTGACTGATGTCCCTTCTCAATTGCATTAAGGTTCTTGTAAGGAACAACATTTTATTTTTCACTCACATCTTAAGGTATTACCTGCTTCGGTGAGCACTTCCATTTAACTTTCTTATTCCCCTTCAATTCACGCTTAGGCTTAGCTTTACACTTTGAATACTCCTAAAAATGTTTCAGTTTCCTGATGGCTTCCTTCAACAATCGTGGCTCATCAAACTCAATCTGGTCTCTATATGTTGCTAGAAACCCACTAATGAACCTTTGAATCTCTACTTTCTCATCATTGAGGTAAGGCACATACCTTAACAGCTCCAGAAGCCTACTAACGTACTCATCATCTGTCATAGAACCCATCTGCAACTCATAAAAATCCTTAGCTTTGTCATCATAATACCTCTTAGATAGGTACTTATTCTTGAAGTGTCTCTCAAACTCATCCAAAATAAACTCTTCTTGTCGAATTCCCTTGACATTATTCACATCTTCCCACCAAAGATATTATTTCCCTTTAAGACTGAAGGTGGCTATCTTGGCTTTCATGTTCTTTGAGTAGTTGTGAAATATGAAGAATTTCTTCATTCCAAACAACCATGCCTCTGTATCTTTTGACTTCCTCATCTCCCCATCAAATCTAGGTATCTTGACTTTCTTGAACTCCTCAAGCAAGTACTCACTCCTTCTATAAGGCTAATGGCGGTGATGATGATGATGTCTCTTAGACGAGGAACTAGAATGATACCCATAAATATTAGTCATCCTATCACTTGTGTACAATGATTTTCCACCTCAGATTGTGTCCCCTCTATCCAACCTGTATCCTAATTGAGGCCTACTACCGTAGGCTCCATTTGTCTTCTCTTCCTTCTCTTGACTAATCCTCAATTATCCCTGTCTTTGCAATTCTGGCAAACTCTAACGGATGACTGAATTGACCTCTACCTATTTTTCCTGAGCCCTTGCAATTTTTTCTTGAGCCCCAACCAACCTATCATTGTCTACTTTGGAACTTCTAATCTTTGCCCTCAAACTTCTCAATGTGTTTGCTATATCAAGAGAATACTAATCTCCTTGCTGCCCAACTGATCTATAGGGATAGTCACGTGAACTATAGTCTACCATTTTGCTCTTCATCTTTGATTCTCTTCTTCCTGCAAGTATACCATGTAAGATAAACCAAATAGTTACCATAACCAAAATCATACCTTAATGATGTTCATGGGAGGCTTATCTCATCTACAAAATCAATCCACATTAGCACATTATATGTATAATCATATAAATATAAATATGTTAACATCATGAATGAAAACACCAACTACATACCATGACCTCATGCATGAAAACCATAACCATGATAATGCATGCATAACCACATGCATCTAGCCCATCCAGTCCAAGTGTTTAAACCATGCTATAATACCACTATGTAACACGCCTCCTCTCATATCTATCCTCTTTCACCGGTTTTCCTAGGGTAAACATGAGTTGAGGGGCTACTATGACATGACTTAACCTCTTGGATGACCTTAAGGAAATGGAGATGACATAACAAGACCTTTTTGACTTCCCTCAAGTGCTACGGGACCCTAGGAACTAACCAACTATTCCAAGTGTCCAACCCTTAAGATGAATTTAATTTTTAGTGAGCTAGACCCCCAGTCATTCCCATGACAAGGCCTCTAAGTGACTGTAACCATCCAGTTTCTCACATTGGCCTGCTTCCCAGCGACTGTAGTCATTTTTAGGCAGTCGTGTGTCAACGACTGTGAGATTTAAGCCACTTTTCAGGGCTAGGATCCAAACCTTTGCCCAAAACTTATTGGAACTTATAGAAATGATAAATAACACAGATACAAAGTCTCTAACTCAAAACTTACTCAAGGACTTGATATAACCCGATCTAACCATGATAGTCTTTTTGTCAAACACATTGATAACATGCAACTTACAGGTCATGAATGCATATATGAACATAGAGATCTGGAACTTATATGAGGTTTACTAAGAATGACTAATGCCCTCTCACAATATATTCCATGATACCAATTAGGTCATGCATTCATCAACAAGTCATTCATCAATTAAAAGGTGAAAAGAGCCATACTTAAATATGTCATAAAACCATGCTTATAACCAACATATAGCTAGATAATCAACAATGATAGAACAACCATTAAAGCCACATAATAAAAAGTAAATTTACTCAAAAAGACAAGAGTAACTTAGCTCTTATTAACCATATGCAAAAGCCAACCAAGTCAGGGATTTCCACCTACCACCCAACCATAGATTCAGCTGAACCAAATCTTTGTTTCAGCCAATCACCCCATGCCATATTCAAAGCATGAATGTGGGATCTCATGGGATTAAAAAATCCAAAAACAACCAAGGGAATCCAAAGGTTAAACCACGTTCACCCTCACACTACCTTGATCTCACCTAAACTGATCCCAAGATCACACAAACAAACCGAGCTTGGATGCCCCATAATTCCTTCATCAGTCCCCTAGGATTTTTCTTGTCTCCACCCATCTCTTGAGGGCTTCCCGGAGAAAACCATATACACCCCCATCCCTTAGGATTTTCCTGAGACCACCTCACCCAGATCTAAAACCTTCCAACAATCCAAAGCTCAACCAAGAATGAATCCCATCACACCATGGTTATCTAGAAATGGAAAGGAAAGGCTAAAACCATTGTCAGAACTCAGAAAATGTTAGGTCCCTATAATACTAGTGTATTTTTATTGTTAGTGTAGCCCCCTTATTGTTATTATTGTGCCCATGTAGTCCCCATATTGTTGTTATTGTGCACCATAGAAGCTCACTATTGTTATTGTTGTGCCCTTACATTATTATTGTTATGTAGGCTCTGATTATATTGTGACCCTTTCAAAAAGGAGGTCTTGTCATTTTTATCATTGAGGAATTTTTCATTTATGTGATGTAAAGGAGGTTTCCCCCTCGAAGAGGCTAATTTTTAAGTCGTTGATATATATATTTTGCGATTTGGTTTCATAACATTTGGTTTCAAAGCTTTGGATTCTAGGGTTTCGTTGCTGCAAATAGGTCATATTGGCATTTTCGCTATAAGATTTTTCTACGAAGGTTCAAAAGCTAAAAATTTTATCATGTGGAGTTGAAATCCGAATGAATTTCTTGTAAAAATTTCAAATCTTGGTTCACTATATTTTCAGAGATATGGTCAGAAGAAGTTAAGGTTTTTGCAGGCTCCATAATTCAATCTCAAATAGTTTCTTGTGTATCGTTTTCAGGGCCAAAGGTCAAAACAATGACACGTGGAACTCTATACAAGTTCGCTCTACTGAACTAATCCATAATAAGGTCATCATGGGAGATTGGGAATAACTTTAGCTTGAAGAATCAAAATTTGTTCTGACTTGTGAAATTGGAAAGAAGACTCAAAGGACTACCACAGGAACATATTTCAGATCTTGGAGAGCTGAAATTACAGAGATACAATAGTTCCAATATCTAGATCCAAAAAAAAAGCAAAAAATTTTGTATATTTTTTTTAATTTGCATAATGTTTGTTTGAAAAATCAATTTGAAGTGATTCAAGGGGCATAGTGAAGCATGGATACAATTGTTTGATTCCAAATTGCCTTGAAACAAAAAAAATGGATGCACTTAGTAAGAAACCAAAAATATCTTCTATGACGCATGAAGAAGAGGAAGAAATGTAGTATGATATATCAAATCTATGAAATCAAGTGCAAGAAATTTCTCTCTCGCAAAAGTAACAAAAAATGAATAGGAAGCCATGGTGAACGTTAATATATATGGTATAAAAAGGGACATTAGAGTTTTGAATGATGGTCTAAAAGCAAACATGGAAGCAATGATGAGTGTCGAGATAGAAGGGTTGAAGGAAGGTTTGGTAAAGTTGATAGAAGAAAGGCTTCCCAGTGGTGACAAGGTAATACAGGAAAATCATGACGAGGACAAAAGGAATATGAATTATGATTTTAGAGACTCCAATTTTGGTTTTAGGAACCACCACATTCCAAAAATCGATATGAGGAAGTTTGATGGCAAGGATCCATTAACATGGATACTACAGATAGAGAAATATTTTGATCCCCATGACGTGCAACACTTTAACACCCTCCTCCCACATCTACCCAAGCAACTAGACATCCAGGGTAAACATGCGACTATAGGCCCTATGATATGATTCGACCTCCTAAGTCACATTAAGAGAGTGGAACTGACGGAAACACACCATACATACATCCAACATCATCAACAAAACCCTCAGAAGACAAATCAACCACTCAGACAGCCTGTCCCTAGGCCTCACTGTGGTCTTAGGTCTCTTGGGTCATAATCACTCTCATGCTATGGGCAACGAAGCGACCAACAACCTAAAGTCACTCTCACAGGCCTGCCTGCCAATGATTGTGGACCAAAATTATCTATGTTGTGCCAGCGACCTCGAGGTTTAAGCCACTTTTTCAGGCTCAGAGCCCATGACACTACCCAAAACTAATCCATCTCTTCAAATTATTAAAGTAACATGGAAATGAAAGTACTAAAGCAAATACTTGTTCAATACCTTGACTGGATCCTTACTAGCCATGACAGGCATTTCGTCAAACATATCATCGACATGTAACCTACAAGTGTAAATAACAGATTTAAGTGTAGGGATCTCATACTTATCTGAGAATCACTATGAACCATTGTTCCCTCACTCCATTTGCTACATTATCATCTATTAGGTCATAAACACATTATCCATTCACATACAAGTAAAAACATGTTGAGATCCGTACATATCTACTCCCTTAAAATGTGCGTATAACCAGTATAATAGGAACAAAAATATAATAAACATGACAGACATCAAATCCATAAATACATCAGTATCTTTATACATGGAAATAAAGGAAAGGATTTCTCATTAATGAATGCAATGAACCAACCGAAGATGGGACTACCACGTTCCACTCGACTGTAGAATGGCTAAGCCAAACCTCTCTTTAACCATTCACCCTCGTGCCATATTCCAAGCATGAATGTGGAATATCATAGAACACATCAATCAAAACTCATCCAGGGCTTCTAGAGGCCATCCACATCAACCCATAAAACAATGATTCCACCTTACGATCAGACATCACCAAAACCATCATCAAATTGGTCTCCATCCAAGCCTTCCAGAACTTCCAAAGCATTTGTCCAACCAAGGCTTCTAGAACTAGTAACTCAAGCTACAACTTATATAGGACTTCCAGAGCGTTTTTCTAACCAAGGCTTCTAGGATTAGTAACTCAACCCACCAAGGGCTTCCAGAGCAATTTTCCAGCCAAGGCTTCCAGGACTAGTAACTCAACCCAAGTTGTTACAGGGCTTCTAGAGCGTTTGTTCAACGAGGGCTTCTAGGACTAATAACTCAACCCAAGATAAGGAAACATGAGAACCAACCAGAGACAAAACAATGAAATTAAACCCATAATAACCATGGCTATCTAGGAAATGAAAAGGCTAGGCAATCCACTGTTGATCTAGGCCATCCTTCGTGCCAATGACAGATCACAACCAAGAAACCACATGCATATGGCATGCATGCCAAAACTAGTGAAGAAATCATACATGTAACACGTTACCTACAAGAAAATCTGATGTAAATGTTAATTCCAATGCCTTCTTGCACTTTCCCGCTCTTCCTTTGTCTTCTCGTTAAAAAATCCAAGTATGCCACACCCTCCAAGAGTGTTCCAAGGAATATCTACGTATCCAAGAGTATGAGAGAGAGAGGGAAAATGAGAGAGCTCCAACACTGAACTGACCAAAAGTTACCATCTGACCCTCACATGCAACCCATGACCTTTCACCTCCTTTTTCTCCTAATTTCCATTATTTTCATAAATAAATGTGCCACAAATACCATTTTTCCTTTCAAAAGCTTTAGCCATTGTCTTTTCCAATTTCCTTAGCCACAAACAATCAAATGAACACCACCTAGGATTTCTTTCCCAAGATTCAGCTTGGAATAAGTGTCCCAATCATTGATGGTTATTGTTTTTAACATTTATTACACGGAATTTTCACCAGGGAGGTTACAAACACACACAAAAGGTACATATTGCAACTTTATATTTATAACCCAATCATTTTGCATGGTGTCGATGGATTTTTTTCTTGTAACCACTTATCACTTGGTCAATTTTTAAGGAATAACTGATAGCACATTATGAGTATGCCAAGAGAAACACGTTCTTTAGCCAATTGATAAATCTCAAACAAAAGGGTTCAATGACAAAGCATATTGAGGACTTCCAAAAATTGAATATCAGGGTAACAAATATTCCAAAGGAGCATAGGATTGATGTATTCATGTTACCGGGAATAGTGTCCACTCAGAGCTGCCATTCCCACTAAGACTGGTAGCTATCTTAGAAACAAACAAGTAAAGTCTACTTTCGCTTTCCTTTATGAAAATAGATAAGAGTGGAACAAGGACACAAACGTTAGTCTTGTGCTTGGTTCCCTTGCTTGATTCCTCCCCTTCCTGATAGATCTTTGCTGCTTCTTCTTCATCTGCCCAGCTTCAAAGAGCACCTGTAGAATCAAAGCAGCATACTACTATCGAAGAACAAAGATCTATATTCATAAATAACACAGGACTAGATATGTGTTAACCATACAAATGCATATATAATCAAACATACAAGAATATGGAGGAAAACTTGAATAACTTTATTAAGATCAAGAATAGCAAGAGGATTACAACCATATGTTCTGACCCAGAATCATCCTCCAGCAAGAAAGCCCTTCTTCACCTCAAGTAAAGCTTAGATCATCTAACACTATGAAGTTACACCTGAAAACCAACATCACTTCTCTACAAGATACAAAATTCCAGCCTCTGGATCTCTGTGATGAGGGATCCATATATAGATGATTGTAGGGGGTGAGTCATCTTCTGAGGTCTTGATTAGTGTCCTCTCTCTGATAGTTCTTGATTCCACTTGGAGACTGATGATCTCTTACCCATCCCTTGTCGAAAACAGAGACGCAAGTGTCAGAGGGGAAGCTTCTGGAAGATTCCATGATCTTCCACCTCGCAAATTGTCCCTGCCATTTGTCTATTCCCAACCATCGCACCCTTCAGAGGGGCCATTCAGTATGCATCGCACCCTTTACACTGGGAAGGTGATATGCATCGTACCCTCTGCACTGGGTATTTAGTATGGTCCAGTTTTGACCATTTCTGAGCAGTTTTTAGTGGAGAACTTCTGGGAGATGATGT
>APFE031696456.1:129335-150569 GCA_000404065.3 Pinus taeda | reverse complement strand
GGGGAACAATGCTTTGGAGCACAACATTCCTCCATTCCTTCACCTGCACCAAGTGTTCAATGTGGACCGTCATTGACCATGCTTCCCACCATTACTGGACGCATCAGATAGTGCAGAACAAGTTCAGCAGATGGAGGAAGTCAACGCAATGGGGACCATTTCTTCCTAAGGGGGGAGGAATGATCCAGGTGGATATTGGTGGCCACTTGCCAAGTCCATCTGGACCCCCATCAATTGTCTCTTTCAGCATTTTCAGTTTCCTTAATTATAGCACAACTTACTATTTTTAGCAGTTTTTCAGGGCCTGAACTTCCGGAGCCGTTTTGAGGCCGTAAACGACGTTTTTGGGGAATCCAAGGGCAACATGGGTCCATGAAATGGACCGATGTTGCCCGTTCCAACAATGGTAGTTCTCGGATAGATCTTTCTAATGAGCTATCATACGTGTCAAACGAAGATCGTATGCCAAAGTTACGACCCCAGGAAATTGATGTACCAATTTACCCAAAACGGGGCCCACAATTTGGCGTTTCATCTTCTAAGGGTCGGTTTTTGGAATGTGAAGGGTTTTCCATTGTTTCTCAATAATAAATAGGCCTTCGAGCCTCATTGTAACACAAGTTCGGAACAGTTCAGAGACATGTAGCCGCACATCTCTTCTCAGAGATAAGCTACCATAGTCCTAGCTGGTTTATTTCCAAATCTGGTTGTAAGCATAATTCGGTATTTTCCATTAATGAAATGAATTATTATTTCCGCTGCATCTCTTTGTTTATGGTTATCGCATCTCTGTATTTATGGTTATCTCTGTAATCTATTGCGTTCCTATTTAAATCCGGATCAACAATCCCATTAAAAAGGAAAACCATTCATTCCCCCAAATTTTCTCATCTTCTGAATACATAACACAAGGGAGCTTTTTCTTTTTCATTTTCTTTGAACCACCCAACCAGAAGCAGCAATTTGGCGATGTGATATCAATAACTATTAAAGCGATCCAAATTTTGGCTCAAGCCAATCCTCAACACTCGCTTTTCATACATAACGTTTAAACAATAAACGATTAACATATTTAACAGCTACACAATAATTCAGATCCCAATCGATACAAAGGACACATGTTAACTTCGTTACTAAAACACACACGAAGGCGTATACACATAATACTGAACCCAGGTTTATATATCACAAAACGTTCACATGCTAAGGCCTTTCAGCCTTAAAAACGAGTCTACGCTTACTCATCTTGACACTCACAAAAATTCCTCACAGAACAGATATATCTCACACCCTATCACATTACATTTATATAAGATGCATTAGGTAGAATGGATCAGATCTTCTCCTAGTTTTTCTATAATGAAAGCTTTCCAAAAATCGTGCATGGTTGTTATCAATGGCAAGTCTCAAAACATATCTGCCTTAAAGCTACTTTAATTCTGCTTTCCTGCTTTAAATCCTCTTTAGCTCTGATTTAAGGTAGATTTTTCTCCTTCGATTCAGCTTTGTTGTCCACGTAGGCTTTGTTGTTGGTTTCTCCCGCATCAGAGAAATTCTTAATTTGCAAGCCAAACCCCCAAAATACCAATTCCTTTGAAACTCTTGATCCTGGACTTGTGGTTTATGGGCCCACGAAGCCCTGACAAAAGCATTCTTAAAACTTTAAAACATAGATCTTCTATCGAACCAGCCTTTTCAAACCCTCTTCACCATACTAATCATAAATTGCGCGTTTTTGTTGATTTCTCAACACATATATAATATTTGGGCTTCCTAACAAATATATCACCTGAACCCTATTCAAAAACCACATTACAACTGCTCAATTCTCAAACAGGCTCTGTTATCAATTCAATTCAATTAAATACGGTTCGCTGTCCACAGCACTATTATATAACCTGTTGTTGTTGATACTATGCACAGCACCGCATACCTTACAATGCACAGCCACATATATATACTAAACAGTAACAATGTACGCATGCGAACAGTAAAAAAAATTGTATCAATGAAACCACGCTTCCGCTGCTCCGGAACTAAACGTTGGTTATACCTATATATGCAACCATGCGCACAGGTTTATATAAACCGCTGCTATTGTCCACAATGAGCTGCTCCGGCACATATACTCTGCCTTTATACATGCAATTAACAAGTCAAACGTTGGGAAATCGGTACCAAAGGATTCAATACCCGTGATTATATATGCCGACAGATGAAAGTCGAGCTCTGTCCGCGCCACCTTCGCCCACGGTATGAACACACGGTTTATACATATATGCACATGACCAGATCAGATTAAAACAAAGAATTAACTTCCATATCCACGCTTCACAGGTTTGTATAAACCACATACCATTATTCACAACTCGATACCCATTTTACTGTAATAACGTGGAACTACAGTAGCGCAGCAGTACATTTCCATAATGAAAATAAATGAAGCCAAAAATGAATTGAATGCGCACATTCAAACATCAAGGGGAAAATTAAGAAGGCGACGAAGCTTTCCAACACACAATGAAATTTATAAAATACATGCATAAGAAGGCGCTTAACAAAGTTAACAACACTTCATCGATTTTTACAGAGAACACCGAGAGGGATTTCTTTTTCAATATTTCTGGCATCGCCCCTCTCTCTCTCCTATGAGCTGAGAGCTTGCTGCCACTTTTATTTATAATAATAATAGATACATAGATCAGCCTTATCTCCTAGAAAAAGCATGATTTTTCCCTTTTTACACAATGATATAAAGCTGGAAGCTTTATCCTAAATTTAACTGAAAAATCATAGCAATCCTATCCCAATCCTAACAAAATACTAAAATTATCACACCCCTTCTTTATTCCATATCTACAGATGAAGAGGGTCTTGATGCTCCTGCATCAGAACGCTCTCAGGATCAGAGAGAGAGGAGGCGTGCCAGAAGCGTTACGAATGAAAATTCCTCTCGTGAATTTCTGTTAGTGTAAATGCATGTATATAATAATGGATTGCTTTGTGTATTTAGAGGTTGAATTACAGAAATTATACTGTGAGTATTAGAACAGTTAGACTATTTTTTTTTTATTGATACGTTGAATACATCTGCGATATCAGTGGTTCTCTCTACAGAGCGGCGATTCTTTCCTTTGCGGTGAATTTTTCTGTGGCTCGTCCAATAATCATGTTTGCAGCCCGTCAAATATATATTATGGCTCGTTGAATATATAACAATGGAGACAGCTATGGTGTTGGGTGTCTTAACATCTGCGGTTTTAGATCTCTATAGTTTCGGATTCTCTTTAAGCGTATTTTTTTAAGCATGTTTGCGGTGCTCAATACAACTCGGACACGTCTCAGCTGTTCAATACAATTCTAATAGAGTCGTGACGATTGCTAATCTGGTAGCAGCGCCGGATTGAAGATGCTGAGCGTGGAAGGCTTGCATATGGAGAGTTTATGCAGTGCGGATTGAAGATGTTTATGCGTGGAGCAGTTGCATAAGGATAGAGGAGCGCCTGGTTAGAGGCTCTTGATAATTTATGTGTGGATATGCCGGGAGCCGCAGATCGATTTTAGCTGCGTTTTGGTGCAAGTAGAATATGCTTTAAGCATTATATATATCTGTTGAATGAACCTGAAAATCCTGCCAAGAAGGATCTCATTGACGTTGTGTCGGTGGTTCGGTTATTTTTGTGCATTTCTATTACAATTTAAAGACTAGAGAACACTGGAGAGGCGACAGTTTAAAGATTGCAGTGCCAGTGAAATGGTTTCATAACATCTACTATTGGTAATTATTTGAAATGCATGCTCTATATATGCATAATTGAAGAAAAGATCCTGGTTTGCAGGCTTAGGCATCTAGCCCTGCATCAAGTGGTATCAGAGCCTGGCTCTGTTTTCATTGAAGAGTGATTGCTTTGTTTTTTTGAAGAATTGAAGTGTATTTTTGATTGAAAGGAAGATCAAATCTGATATGCAAACTACACAAGTGAAGAAGAATTGCAAAAGTGGAACGAAGACAAGATCATGCAAGATCTTAGAGGTGAGATGATTTTTGATTGAAAATTTATCAATTGAAGTTTATGGTTGCAGAGAAGTGGCAGTGAACCTGAAGAATCCAATAAGGAATTGGATAGAGAGAACAACTGAAGTGTTATCATGAGAGAGTGGGAGATTGCAGAAGCCTAGAGGGAGCAAAGGTGTTTCTCAGGAAGAGGTTCCAGATGGAGGACCCGTGCTTACCAAAAGACTAAGTGAGGAGAGCTTAGTGAGGTAAGATTGCAGCTAGGAGGACTAGCTATTGCAGAGGCTTGTTGCGAAGGAGCTCATGAAGAAAGAACAAGAAGAAGATGACTACTAATAGTCATAGCAGAGGTTCAGCAAAAAGCCACAGTAGAGGACATAAGAAAGAGGATGCCAAGATAAATGGGACTGTAAATGATGATGTGATGCTTCAACAATGCTACAAAGAAATTGCACTGCTGGAATACTGGTTGGAGAATCGAGGATATGACAGGGAAAATGCAGTAGATGGAAGAGTTCAATACAGTGAACAAGTACAGAAAGTTGCCATGGAAGCAGAGGACGGTAAGAAGGTGAGACTAGCTGACAGTCTCATGGTAAATATAAATCAACATGTTGAAATATTACCAGAGAAAGATGAGGAGAAAGCGAGTGAAAATTTTTTGGATCCTGAAAAAGACTTGGAGCTACAGAAAAAGAAATTAGTGATTGAAGCGACAAATGAGACCAGTGGGTCTTGTGATTTTAATGCTAACAATTTGATTGTGTTTACAGGTGATGAGCCAAAGTATGTTGCAGAGGGACAGGAAGTTTGGGAGGTAGCAACATCTATGGCGGCAGCTGAATTAACAAAAATTGGGAACAACAACAGCAAGCTAGACATAGAAATTGAAGAAATATGGCAGCTGATGATGCAGCAATCAAATTGGAGGAAAATAGAAATAGCAGCAAGCAAGATTAATCAAAACTTGAACCTGATTGACAGAAAGAAGAAGATGGAGGAAAGGACAACAGGAATGCAGCGGCAGCAAAGGAATAAAGCAATTGGACGGTTGCAAAACAAAGTATGGGATCCAGGAAGATCACGACCACAAACCACATGATCAGGAGATCATGATCATTTTCAACCTTGGAAGTCTGATGCAGGAGCATCAAGTGATGCAGGGCTCCGCTAGCCTGAGCCTGCAAACCAGGATCTTTTCTTCACTTATGCATATACAGAGCATGCATTTCAAATAATTACCAATAGCAGATGTTATGAAACCATTTCACTGGCACTGCAATCTTTAAACTGTCGCCTCTCCAGTGTTCTCTAGTCTTTAAATTGTAATAGAAATGCACAAAAATAACCGAACCACCGACACAGCGTCGATGAGATCCTTCTTGGTAGGATTTTCAGGTTCATTCAACAGATATATATATAATGCTTAAAGCATATTCTACTTGCACCAAAATGTAGCTAAAATCGATTTGCGGCTCCCGGCATATCCACGCATAAATTATCAAGAGCCTCTAACCAGGCGCTCCTCTATCCTTATGCAACTGCTCCACGCATAAACATCTTCAATCCGCACTGCATAAACTCTCCATATGCAAGCCTTCCACGCTCAGCATCTTCAATCCGGAGCTACTACCAGATTAGCAATCGTCACGACTCTATTAGAATTGTATTGAACACCTTAGACGTGTCTGAGTTGTATTGAGCACCATAAACATGCTTAAAAAAAATACGCTCAAAGAGAATCCGAAACTATAGAGATCTTTTACCATAGATGTTAAGAGACCCAACACCACAGCTATCTCCATTGTTATATATTCAACAAGCCATAATATATATTTGACGGGCTGCAAACATGATTATTGGACGAGCCACAGACAAATTCACCGCAAAGGAAAGAATCGCCACTCTGTAGAGAGAACCACTAATATCGCAGATGTATTCAGCGTATCAATAAAAACAAAATAGTCTAACTGTTCTAATACTCACATTATAATTGCTGCTATTCAACCTCTAAATACACAAAGCAATCCATTATTATATACATGCATTTACACTAACAGAAATTCACGAGAGGAATTTTCATTCGTAACGCTTCTGGCACGCCTCCTCTCTCTCTGATCCTGAGAGCGTTCAGCCACATTATTTATAATTAAAAGAAACATACATAAGGATAAGATGAGATCTTATCTCCTAGGAAAAGCAAGATTTTTTTCCTTTTTACACAATGATATAAAGCTGGAAGCTTTATCCTAAATTTAACTGAAAAATCACAGCAATCCTATCCCAATCCTAACAAAATACTAAAATTATCACACCCCTTCTTTATTCCATATCAACAAATGAAGAGGGTCTTGATGATGCAGGAGCATCAAGACCCTCTTCATCTGTAGATATGGAATCAAGAAGGGGTGTGATAATTTTAGTATTTTGTTAGGATTGGGATAGGATTGCTATGATTTTTTAGTTAAATTTAGGATAAAGCTTCCAGCTTTATATCATTGTGTAAAGAGGAAAAAAATCTTGCTTTTCCTAGGAGATAAGATCTCATCTTATCCTTATGTATGTTTCTTTTAATTATAAATAAAGTGGCCGAACGCTCTCAGGATCAGAGAGAGAGGAGGCGTGCCAGAAGCGTTACGAATGAAAATTCCTCTCGTGAATTTCTGTTAGTGTAAATGCATGTATATAATAATGGATTGCTTTGTGTATTTAGAGGTTGAATTGCAGCAATTATACTGTGAGTATTAGAACAGTTAGACTGTTTTTTTTTTATTGATACGCTGAATACATCTGCGATATCAGTGGTTCTCTCTACAGAGCGGCGATTCTTTCCTTTGCGGTGAATTTGTCTGTGGCTCATCCAATAATCATGTTTGCAGCCCGTCAAATATATATTATGGCTCGTTGAATATATAACAATGGAGACAGTTGTGGTGTTGGGTCTCTTAACATCTGCGGTTTTAGATCTCTATAGTTTCGGATTCTCTTTGAGCGTATTTTTTTTAAGCATGTTTGCGGTGCTCAATACAACTCGGACACGTCTCAGGTGTTCAATACAATTCTAATAGAGTCGTGACGATTGCTAATCTGGTAGCAGCGCCGGATTGAAGATGCTGAGCGTGGAAGGCTTGAATATGGAGAGTTTATGCAGCGAGGATTGAAGATGTTTATGCGTGGAGCAGTTGCATAAGGATAGAGGAGCGCCTGGTTAGAGGCTCTTAATAATTTATGCGTGGATATGCCGGGAGCCGCAGATCGATTTTAGCTGTGTTTTGGTGCAAGTAGAATATGCTTTAAGGATTATATATATCTGTTGAATGAACCTGTAAATCCTGCCAAGAAGGATCTCATCGACGCTGTGTCGGTGGTTCGGTTATTTTTGTGCGTTTCTATTACAATTTAAGGACTAGAGAACACTGGAGAGACGACAGTTTAAAGATTGCAGTGCCAGTGAAATGGTTTCATAACATCTGCTATTGGTAATTATTTGAAATGCATGCTCTGTATATGCATAAGTGAAGAAAAGATCCTGGTTTGCAGGCTCAGGCTAGCGGAGCCCTGCATCAAGTGTTATCAGAGCGGGAATATTTTCTTGAAAAAGTTTGTTTTTTTTAGTATGTTTTTTTGAAGAACTGAAGAAATTTTTGTTGAAGATCTGATATGCAGCATACACAAGTAAACAGGATTGCAACAGTGGAAAGAAGACAAGATCAGGCAAAATCTTAAAGGTGAGATTATTTTTCTGATTTGAAATTTGTAAATGAAGTTTATGGTTGCAGAGAAGGTGGCAGTGAACCTAGCATTCAGCTGAAGGCTGGATAGAGAGGACAACTGAAGTGTTCTCAGGAGAGAGTGGGAGATTGCAGAAGCCTAGAAGGAGCAAAGGTGTTGCTCAGGAAGAGGTTCCAGACGGAGGACCCGTGCTTACCAAAAGACTAAGTGAGGAGAGCTTAGTGAGGTAAGATTGCAGCTAGGAGGACTAGCTATTGCAGAGGCTTGTTGCAAAGGAGCTCGTGAAGAAAGAACGAGAAGAGATGACTACAAATAGTGATAGCAGAGGTTCAGGAAAAAGCCACAGTAGAGGACATAAGAAAGAGGATGCCAAGATAAATGGCAAAAAGATGAGTCAAGAGGAAGTTGAAATGGAACAAAGAGAATTTATGAGAGATAGTGAAGATGAAGACTTGAAGACTGAAACTTCAAGTAAGGACAAGGGGTCACATGGTTTTAAATCTGACAATTTATGTATGAATGCAGGTGATGATGAGGTGCTTCAACGATGCTACAGAGAGATTGCACTGTTGGAATACTGGTTGGAGAATCCAGGATATGACAAGGAAAATGCAGCAGATGGAAGAGTTCAATACAGTGAACAAGTACAGAAAATTGCCATGGAAGCAGATGACATGGGAGAAAGACTAGTTGACAGTCTTGAGAATTCTTCAAAGGATACTTTGAGAAGTTTGGATCAACAGACTGATGTGCTGATAGTGGAGGATTCATAACAGTATGCTGAAATGCTGGCAAAGGAATACAAGGCATTGAAGCCTTATGGTTTTTATTCTAACAAGTGTTTTGTGAATGCAGGTATTGTTGCAGAACATTTGACTCAGTTGAGTAGTCAAATGCAGGGAGAAGAAGTTTTCTGTTCGAGAAGACAAGAGAGTATGGATGATCGGGTGGCAGTCGGAACAAAAACAAGAATAAGAGCAAGAAGTCAGCAGGTAACAGGACAGACTGAGCAAGCCATCTTATCTCAGCAGGCAGCAAGAAATCAATAGTTTGAAGAATTATTGGACAAAGAAATTGAGCTCATTAGAAGAATCATGTTAAAAGCATCTCAGCGGAAGACATCAGCAAGGAAGAGAAGCAGCGGAAACAGCAGCAAGATGAAAACAGAGACAGATTATGAAAGTGCAGCTAGTGGAGCAAGACAGCATAAAATATGGAGACCTGGAGAAAAGCAGCCAGCAACAGCAAATGGAAACTTGCAGCACAAGGTGTGGGATCCAGGCATCCATAGATCCGAACACATGATCAGGAGATCATGATTAATTTTAAGGTTGGGTGTATGATGCAGGAGCATCAAGACCATCCTCATTTATAAATATGGAATAAAAAGGGGGGTGTGATTATTTTAAGTATTTTGTTATTTTTAATAAAATAGGGAGTGTTTTTAGGCATAAAAGCAATAGATGGGGATAAGGAAGGCTTTTCTATTTTAGAACAGGGAAAAAGATGGGAAAAAGCCTCAAGATGCTTTTTACCCTGTGTATGCATTGCATGTAGACACTTAGAGCTTTTAGTTGAGTGATTTTAGATCATGCTAAGTTTTATAAATTATGTAGCCTCTAAGGCATTGAAGATCAGAGAGAGAGAGATAGAGATAGAGTGTGAGAGGTTTTTTTTTATGATGGTTGGCATAGTGATTGCCGTGTATGGTTGTCAATCATATAACTGTTAATTGTAATGAATTGAGTTTATTCTCAGATGCACAGCTTTTACAAGATCCTGGTTTGCAGGCTACGGCCAGCCTGCATCAAGTGGTATTCCTTTGATGCAAGGAAAACCCCACTCTACCCTGCAATTAACCAGGATCTTAATTACAACTCATAACTCATACATATATTTCATTCAAACTTCCACCACACGCTCCTGCAACCATTCCACGCATACATGTTTATTAATTCACGCAACCCTTGATTCAATTAACAAGGAAATTGGCGGGTTTGGAGCTATACGCTACCGTTCCTACGCTGCCTAACAAATATATCACCTGAACCCTATTCAAAACCCACATTACAACTGCGCAATTCTCAAACAGGCTCTGTTATCAATTCAATTCAATTAAATACGGTTCGCTATCCACAGAACTATTATATAACCTGTTGCTGTTGATACTATGCACAGCACCTTACTATGCACAGCACCGCATACCTTACTATGCACAGCCACATATATACACTAAACAGTAACAGTGTACGCATGCGAACAGTAAAAAACATTGTATCAATGAAACCATGCTTCCGCTGCTCCGGAACTAAACGCTGGTTATACCTATATATGCAACCATGCGCACATGTTTATATAAACTGCTGCTATTGTCCACAATGAGCTACTCTGGCACATATACTCTGCCTTTATACATGCAATTAACAAGTCAAATGCTGGGAAATCGGTACCAAAGGATTCAATACCCGTGATTATATATGCCAACAGATGAAAGTCGAGCTCTGTCCGTGCCACCTTCGCCCACGGTATGAACACACGGTTTATACATATATGCACATGACCAGATCAGATTAAAACAAAGAATTAACTTCCATATCCACGCTTCACAGGTTTGTATAAAACACATACCATTATTCACAATTCGATACCCATTTATCTTGGCATCCTCTTTCTTATGTCCTCTACTGTGGCTTTTTCCTGAACCTCTGCTATGACTATTTGTAGTCATCTTCTTCTCGTTCTTTCTTCACGAGCTCCTTTGCAACAAGCCTCTGCAACAACTAGTCCTCCTAGCTGCAATCTTACCTCACTAATCTCTCCTCACTTAGACTTTTGGTAAGCACGGGTCCTCCGTCTGGAACCTCTTCCTGAGCAACACCTTTGCTCCCTCTAGGCTTCTGAAATCTCCCACTTTCTCCTGAGAACACTTCAGTTGTTCTCTCTATCCAATTCCTTGTTGGATTCTTCAGGTTCACTGCCACTCCTCTGTAACCATAAACTTCAATTCATAAACTTCAAATCAAAAAATCATCTCACCTCTGATCTTGTGTTCTTTCCACTGTTGCAACTCTATTCACTTGTGCATGCTGCATATCAGATCTTCAACAAAACAAAACAATCACTCTTCAATGAAAACAGAGCCAAGCTCTGATACCACTTGATGACAAGCCGGGTGTAGCCTCGTTTCTAAGGCTGAAACGCCTTAGCATGTAAATGTTTTGTGATATATAAACCTGGGTTTAGTATTATGTGTATACGCCTTCGTGTGTGTTTTAGTAACGAAGTTAACATGTGTCCTTTGTATCGATTGGGATCCTGAAAAAGACTTGGAGCTGCAGAAAAAGAAATTAGTGACTGAAGCGACAAATGAAACCTGTGGGTCTTGTGATTTTAATGCTAAAAATTTGATTGTGTTTACAGGTGATGAGCCAAAGTATGTTGGAGAGGGACAGGAAGTTTGGGAGGTAGCAACATCTATGGCGGCAGCTGAATTAACAAAAATTGGGAACAGCAACAGCAAGCTGGACATAGAAATTGAAGAAATATGGAAGCTGATGATGCAACAATAAAATTGGAGGAAAATAGAAATAGCAGCAAGCAAGATTAATCAAAACTTGAACCTGATTGACAGAAAGAAGAATATGGAGGAAAGGACAGCGGCAGGAAAGGAATAAAGCATTTGGACGGTTGCAAAAAAAAGTATGGGATCCAGGAAGATCACGACCACAAACCACATGATCAGGAGATCATGATCATTTTCAACCTTGGAAGTTTGATGCAGGAGCATCAAGACCCTCTTCATCTGTAGATATGGAATAAAGAAGGGGTGTGATAATTTTAGTATTTTGTTAGGATTGGGATAGGATTGCTATGATTTTTCAGTTAAATTTAGGATAAAGCTTTTATATCATTGTGTAAAAAGAAAAAAAATCTTGCTTTTCTTAGGAGATAAGATCTCATCTTATCCTTATGTATGTTTCTTTTAATTATAAATAAAGTGGCCGAACGCTCTCAGGATCAGAGAGAGAGGAGGCGTGCCAGAAGCGTTACGAATGAAAATTCCTCTCGTGAATTTCTGTTAGTGTAAATGCATGTATATAATAATGGATTGCTTTGTGTATTTAGAGGTTGAATTGCAGCAATTATACTGTGAGTATTAGAACAGTTAGACTGTTTTGTTTTTATTGATACGCTGAATACATCTGCGATATCAGTGGTTCTCTCTACATAGCGGCGATTCTTTCCTTTGCAGTGAATTTGTCTGTGGCTCGTCCAATAATCATGTTTGCAGCCCATCAAATATATATTATGGCTCGTTGAATATATAACAATGGAGACAGTTGTGGTGTTGGGTCTCTTAACATCTGCGATTTTAGATCTCTATAGTTTCGAATTCTATTTGAGCGTATTTTTTTTAAGCATGTTTGCAGTGCTCAATACAACTCGGACACGTCTCAGGTGTTCAATACAATTCTAATAGAGTCGTGACGATTGCTAATCTGGCAGCAGCGCCGGATTGAAGATGCTGAGCGTGGAAGGCTTGCATATGGAGAGTTTATGCAGCGCGGATTGAAGATGTTTATGCGTGGAGCAGTTGCATAAGGATAGAGGAGCGCCTGGCTAGAGGCTCTTGATAATTTATGCGTGGATATGCCGGGAGCCGCAGATCGATTTTAGCTGCGTTTTGGTGCAAGTAGAATATGCTTTAAGCATTATATATATTTGTTGAATGAACCTGAAAATCCTGCCAAGAAGGATCTCATCGACACTGTGTCGGTGGTTCGGTTATTTTTGTGCGTTTCTATTACAATTTAAAGACTAGAGAACACTGGAGAGGCGACAGTTTAAAGATTGCAGTGCCAGTGAAATGGTTTCATAACATCTGCTATTGGTAATTATTTGAAATGCATGCTCTGTATATGCATAAGTGAAGAAAAGATCCTGGTTTATAGGCTCAGGCTAGCGGAGCCCTACATCAAGTGGTATCAGAGCTTGGCTCTGTTTTCATTAAAGAGTGATTGTTTTGTTTTGTTGAAGATATGATATGCAGCATGCACAAGTGAACAGAGTTGCAGCAAAGGAAAGAACACAAGATCAGAGGTGAGATGATTTTTTGATATGAAGTTTATGAATTGAAGTTTATGGTTGCAGAGAAGTGGTAGTGAACCTGAAGAATCCAATAAGGAATTGGATAGAGAGAACAACTGAATTGTTCTCATGAGAGAGTGGGAGATTGCAGAAGCCTAGAGGGAGCAAAGGTGTTGCTCAGGAAGAGGTTCTAGACGGAGGACCTGTGCTTACCAAAAGACTAAGTGAGGAGAGCTTAGTGAGGTAATATTGCAGCTAAGAGGACTAGCTGTTGCAGAGGCTTGTTGCAAAGGAGCTCGTGAAGAAAGGACGAGAAGAAGATGACTACTAATAGTCATACCAGAGGTTCAGGAAAAAGCCACAGTAGAGAACATAAGAAAGAGGATGCCAAGATAAATGGGACTGTAAATGATGATGTGATGCTTCAACAATGCTACAAAGAAATTGCACTGCTGGAATACTGGTTGGAGAATCGAGGATATGACAGGGAAAATGCAGCAGATGGAAGAGTTCAATACAGTGAACAAGTACAGAAAATTGCCATGGAAGCAAAGGACGGTAAGAAAGTGAGACTAGCTGACAATCTCATGGTAAATAAAAATCAACATGCTGAAATATTGCCAGATAAAGCTGAGGAGAAAGCGAGTGAAAATTTTTAGGATCCTGAAAAAGACTTGGAGCTGCAAAAAAAGAAATTAGTGACTGAAGCGACAAATGAGACCAGTGGGTCTTGTGATTTTAATGCTAACAATTTGATTGTGTTTACAGGTGATGAGCCAAAGTATGTTGCAGAGGGACAGGAAGTTTGGGAGGTAGCAACATCTATGGCGGCAGTTGAATTAACAAAAATTGGGAACAACAGCAGCAAGCTGGACATAGAAATTGAAGAAGTATGGCAGTTGATGATGCAGCAATCAAATTGGAGGAAAATAGAAATAGCAGCAAGCAAGATTAATTAGAACTTGAACCTGATTGACAGAAAGAAGAAGATGGAGGAAAGGACAACAGGAATGCAGCGGCAGCAAAGGAATAAAGCATTTGGACGGTTGCAAAACAAAGTATGGGATCCAGGAAGATCACGACCATAAACCACATGATCAGGAGATCATGATCATTTTCAACCTTGGAAGTCTGATGCAGGAGCATCAAGACCCTCTTCGTCTGTAGATATGGAATAAAGAAGGGGTGTGATAATTTTAGTATTTTGTTAGGATTGGGATAGGATTGCTATGATTTTTCAGTTAAATTTAGGATAAAGCTTCCAGCTTTATATCATTGTGTAAAAAGGAAAAAAATCTTGCTTTTCCTAGGAGATAAGATCTCATCTTATCCTTATGTATGTTTCTTTTAATTATAAATAAAGTGGCCGAACGCTCTCAGGATCAGAGAGAGAGGAGGCCAGCCAGAAGCATTACGAATGAAAATTCCTCTCGTGAATTTCTGTTAGTGTAAATGCATGTATATAATAATGGATTGCTTTGAGTATTTAGAGGTTAAATTGCAGCAATTATACTGTGAGTATTAGAACAATTAGACTGTTTTGTTTTTATTGATACGCTGGATACATCTGCGATATCAGTGGTTCTCTCTACAAAGCGGCGATTCTTTCCTTTGCGGTGAATTTTTCTGTGGCTCGTCCAATAATCATGTTTGCAGCCCGTCAAATATATATTATGGCTCGTTGAATATATAACAATGGAGACAGCTGTGGTGTTGGGTCTCTTAACATCTGCGGTTTTAGATCTCTATAGTTTCGGATTCTCTTTGAGCGTATTTTTTTAAGCATGTTTGCGGTGCTCAATACAACTCGGACACATCTCAGGTGTTCAATACAATTCTAATAGAGTCGTGACGATTGCTAATCTGGTAGCAGCGCCGGATTGAAGATGTTGAGCGTGGAAGGCTTGCATATGGAGAGTTTATGCAGCGCGGATTGAAGATGTTTATGCGTGGAGTAGTTGCATAAGGATAGAGGAGCGCCTGGTTAGAGGCTCTTGATAATTTATGCGTGGATATGCCGGGAGCCGCAGATCGATTTTAGCTGCGTTTTGGTGCAAGTAGAATATGCTTTAAGCATTATATATATCTGTTGAATGAACCTGAAAATCCTGCCAAGAAGGATCTCATCGACGCTGTGTCGGTGGTTCGGTTATTTTTGTGCATTTCTATTACAATTTAAAGACTAGAGAACACTGGAGAGGCGACAGTTTAAAGATTGCAGTGCCAGTGAAATGGTTGCATAACATCTGCTATTGGTAATTATTTGAAATGCATGCTCTGTATATGCATAAGTGAAGAAAAGATCTTGGTTTGTAGGCTCAGGCTAGCGGAGCCCTGCATCAAGTGGATAACTAATGATACCACTAATGATGGACCGGTCTCTGGCTCTAATGACAGTCTTCCTAGTTTACTTGAAATATCTTCTATTTCTTGGTCTCGGTCTCTAGTCAATTCACTGAGGTCATCAGTCATTAAATCAACAATATATTTACTGTTTAAAGAATTTACAAGGCCTTCAATTCAAGTTGGGATTAGATGCCTTTTCTGCTGAACTGTGGATAAACCCTTTCCTTGTTACTATGCACACACTGCTCCAGTGTATATATATCACAGCAATTGTGATACTCAAAATCATAACTTAACAATACAAGAATATGCGCTCTGATAACTTAAGATTATGCACACAACAGTTATAAAAAACGCACACAACAATCTTGGAACTTCAATAATACATATATATAGACTGCACGATAAGTTGAATACGCATACCACAAATCAAATACGTATATATCCTCACGAACCAAATTGTGGTGCGTGTAACAGTTATAACAATAGAACAGACTTCAATTTTCTTTATGGGTGCGCGCACCAACAATATATCCACTCAGATTTAATTCCCGTTCAATGATTCCACAGTTCGTTGTTTAATTTACAACAGCATTACCACTGTTCGGTGCTTGAATACCACGGTTCTATGTTTGAATACCATGCCGAGAATACCACAATTCATTGTTCTAATTTATGAAAAAAACACAGTCTTTTATTATATATCAATTATATAATCAACACATCCGCCTAATCGTTCAAGCACTGGTTTTATTTTCACACTCAAATCTTTGTATTAATCCATAAAATATAATCAACAGCGCAGAACAAAATCTCCCTTATTACACAGCTAAACCACAACTATCACCCACAATTCCGCGCTCTCCATCCTCAATCTAAGACACTGGTTTTTTTCCTCCTTTTTACACCTGCGGATACATTCATTTTCTCATTGTTCATGCATAAAAATTTCTAATTCCAGACTTTTACATGAGAGGAAATCTTTCCTCCTCGGCGGCTACGTTTTTACATCTTTTTCCTTTTTTACTCATAATGTAAATCTTTATTTAGTACAAAAGCAGCTTTTACCTAATAGTTTAAGCTTTTTACCATTTAGTAAGTTTTATTCTCCATGCTAATCCTACTTTTAGAGAAAAGATAGCATGTCTTATTTTTTTTCCTATTTTTAACTGAGGAAAAAACATATTTTTAACATAGAAAGTGCAGGCTTTTCTCTGAGTCCCCTGCTCCTGCATCAGACTCCCAAGGTTGAAAATGATCATGATCTCCTGATCATGACTTTTTTATCTTGTCCGCCTGGATCCCATACTTTGTTCTGCAAGTCCCTATCTGCTGTTACTTGCTGCCCTTCTCCAGGTCTCCATATGTTATGCTGTCTTGCTCCATTAGCTGCACTTTCATAATCTGTCCATGTTTTCATCTTGCTACTTCTTCCGCTGCTCCTCTTCCTTGTTGATGTTTTCCACTGAGATTATTTCAACATGATTCTTCTAATAAGCTCAATTTCTTTGTCCAATAATTCTTCCAGCTGTTGATTTCTTGCTGCCTGCTGAGCTAAGACGCCTTGCTCAGTTTGTACTGTCACCTGCTGACTTCTTGGTTCTATGCTTGTTTCTGTTCTGACTGCCACCCGATCATCCACACCCTCTTGTCCTCTGGAACAGAAAACTTCTTCTCTCTTCAATTGAGTCAACTGTTCTGTACCAATACCTGCATTCATGAAACACTTGTTAAAATAAAATTCATAAGGCCTCAGTGCCTTACTTCCCATTGCCAGTTGTCCAGTATACTGATCCCAATCATTCTTGAGATTATCACACATCCTATCCTCCGCATCACCTTCTCTGAGAATGCCTCTGTATTCTGGTTCATAAAAATGAACCTCTTTATTTTCATTCATCTCTGTCTTTATATTATGAATATTTATCCCCTGTACTTCTAGCCTCTTCTCTAGAACATCTAACTCATGCCATAAACTTATCATCTCTTTTGAGAAACTTTCTGTGCAATCCTCAATACTTTCACAAGCCAAGATTTATGTTGTTACTATTTCCTCACCTGCATTCATGCACAACTTGTCAGTTTGAAAACTACAAGTTTTAACAGTCTCCCTTGTCGGTTCAGATACCGGTTCTTCCATCTGATCCTCTTCTTCATTCGCATGAACTTCCTCTTCCAACTCAGCTGTTGTGAGTTCTTCTTGTTTCAACTATACATCCACTGTCTGCTCCAAGTATTCCTTTCCTCCAAATAACAGAGTTTTTGAATCAGTCTTCTGTCCTGCTACAACCTCCTGCAAAGGCAACAATGTATGATTGACACCATCCTTTCCAAATTTGTAGGTGTTCCTCTTCCCATCATGCATGGCTGCCCTGTCATATTGCCAAGGTCTTCCAAGCAATATGTGACACACATCCATATGCATCACATCACAAACAATTTTATCTTTGTACTTGCCCACTTGCAATTCTACTTCACACTGTTCACTTACCAGTAGTTGATGTCCCTTTTGTAACCATGACACTTTATACGGTGTTGGGTGCCTCCTTGTTTTCAGCTTCAATTTCTCTACTACTTCTGTAGAAACCAAGTTATCAGTGCTGCCACTATCAATGATCATCTGGCAACATTTCCCTTGAACTTTTCATACTGTCCTGAATAAAGTTTTCCTTTATGGCGGTTCAGTCACCTCCTTTGCTGGCTTGATCAAAACTTTGTTAAGTACCAAAGACTCTCCGCTTTCTGGTGTATCCACTTCTTCTGTTATTGTTGCCACTGGTACCTCTTCTTCAGCTGGAGAAACAATTGCATTTCTCTGCCTTACTTCTGCATTCTCTGGACACTCAAAAGCTCTGTGTCCCGGTTTGTTACACCTGTAACATCTTATTTCTCTGCCTCCTCCTCTGCCTCCTCTTCCTCTAGAAAAACTCCCTCTACCTCTTGCATCACCTCTTGGGGATGCATGTTGGGTTGAGCTACTGCTAGCTCCTTCTGCAGGTGCTGTAGATCTTCCACTACCACCTTGACTTTATTTTCCTCTGAAAGTCCCTCTCCCTCTGGCAGGCTGCTTCCTCATGAGTTTTTCTTCAGCCTTCAGTGCTATCTGATAGGCTTCCTCTACTATTTTAGGAGACATCAGACTTATCTCATCCTGAATGTCCATCCTGAGGCCATTCATATATCTAGCCACCCTCTCATGTGTATTCTGGGCTTCTCCAGCTCTTATGCTCACCTTATAAAACTCTTCTGTATATTCTTTCACTGTTAAAGCTCTCTGTCTAAGATTTTGCATTTTTCTAAATAACGTTTGCTGATAATTACTGGGCAAAAGCTTACCTTTTAGCTTTGCTACCATTCTGCTCCAATTCTTGATTGGCTGCTTACCCAGTCTCCTCCTTTCTGCCTGCACACCATCCCACCAGAGTGCTGCATGGCCTACTAATTTGGTGACAGCAAACTTTACTTTCTTCTCAACTTCCAATTCTTCATAATCGAAGAATTTCTCCATGCTATTAATCCAGTCGATCAGTTCTTCTGGATTTAGTCCTCCTTGATATACTGGTACTAACTGGTTCCATGGCCTGGCTGTGGATTTCATCACTGACTGGAAGAGCTTCATCCCAGGAGAAATCTCTATAGCTTCCTCCTCAGTAGCTTCCGCTTCCGGTTCACTCACGTCTCCATCATCTATGTTTCTGCCGGAGATTAGCGCATCCAATCTAGCTCGCAGCTCCTCTATATCTTCCCTCAATTCAACATTCTCAGCATGCCATCCTCTTCCACCACGTCCACTTCCTCATCCTCTTCCAACCCTGAAAGCCATCCTTCTATTACTCCTGAGATTTAAGTCAACGCCAGTTGCTGGCTCTGATACCACAATGATGGACCGGTCTCTGGCGCTAATGAAAGTCTTCCTAGTTTACTTGAAATATCTTCTATTTCTTGGTCTCGGTCTCTAGTCAATTCACTGAGGTCATCATTCATTAAATCAACAATATCTTTACTGTTTAAAGAATATACAAGGCCTTCAATTCAAGTTGGGATTAGAGGCCTTTTCTGTTGAACTGTGGATAAACCCTTTCCTTGTTACTATGCACACACTGCTCCAGTGTATATATATCACAGCAATTGTGATACTCAAAATCATAACTTAACAATACAAGAATATGCGATCTGATAACATAAGATTATGCACACAACAGTTATAAAAAACGCACACAACAATCTTGGAACTTCAATAATACATATATATAGATTGCACGATAAGTTGAATACGCATACCACAAATCAAATACGTATATATCCTCACGAACCAAATTGTGGTGCGTGTAACATTTATAACAATAGCACATACTTCAATTTTCTTTATGGGTGCGCGCACTAGCAATATATCCACTCAGATTTAATTCTCGTTCAATGATTCCACAGTTCGTTGTTTAATTTACGACAGCATTACCATTGTTCGGTGCTTGAATACCACGGTTCTGTGTTTGAATACCATGCCGAGAATACCACAATTCACTGTTCTAATTTATGAAAAAAACACAGTCTTTTATTATATATCAATTATATAATCAACACATCCGCCTAATCGTTCAAGCACTGGTTTTCTTTTCACACTCAAATCTTTGTATTAATCCATAAAATATAATCAACAGCGCAGAAGAAAATCTCCCTTATTACACAGCTAAACCACAACTATCACCCACTGTTCCGCGCTCTCCAAACCAGGATCTTTTCTTCACTTATGCATATACAGAGCATGCATTTCAAATAATTACCAATAGCAGATGTTATGAAACCATTTCACTGGCACTGCAATCTTTAAACTGTCGCCTCTCTAGTGTTCTCTAGTCTTTAAATTGTAATAGAAAGGCACAAAAATAACTGAACCACCGACACAGCGTCGATGAGATCCTTCTTGGCAGGATTTTCAGGTTCATTCAACAGATATATATAATGCTTAAAGCATATTCTACTTGCACCAAAACGCAGCTAAAATCGATCTGTGACTCCCGACATATCCACGCATAAATTATCAAGAGCCTCTAACCAGGTGCTCCTCTATCCTTATGCAACTGCTCCACGCATAAACATCTTCAATCCGCGCTGCATAAACTCTCCATATGCAAGCCTTCCATGCTTAGCATCTTCAATCCAGCACTGCTACCAGATTAGCAATCGTCACGACTCTATTAGAATTGTATTGAACACCTAAGACGTGTCCGAGTTGTATTGAGCACCGCAAACATGCTTAAAAAAAATACGCTCAAAGAGAATCCGAAACTATAGAGATCTAAAACCGCAGATGTTAAGAGACCCAACACCACAGCTGTCTCCATTGTTATATATTCAATGAGCCATAATATATATTTGACGGGCTGCAAACATGATTATTGGACGAGCCACAGACAAATTCACCACAAAGGAAAGAATCACCGCTCTGTAGAGAGAACCACTGATATCGCAGATGTATTCAGCGTATCAATAAAAACAAAACAATCTAACTGTTCTAATACTCACAGTATAATTGCTGCAATTCAACCTCTAAATACACAAAGCAATCCATTATTATATACATGCATTTACACTAACAAAAATTCACGAGAGGAATTTTCATTCGTAATGCTTCTGGCACGCCTCCTCTCTCTCTGATCCTTAGATGAGCTGAGAGCTCAGCTGCCCCTCTATTTTAAAATAAAAATGGATACATGCATAGGAATACATTAGGCCTTATCTCCTAGAAAAACATGATTTTTTTCCTTTTTACACAATGATTTAAAGCTGGAAGCTTTATTCTCTATTTTTTTATCCAAATTTTAACTTTAAAAAAGCATAGAAAGTCTATCCCCTTTTTATTCCATATCTATGTATGAAGAGGGTCTTGATGCTCCTGCATCAAACTCCCAAGGTTGAAAATGATCATGATCTCCTGATCATGTGGTTTGTGGTCGTGATCTTCCTGGATCCCATACTTTGTTTTGCAACCGTCCAAATGCTTTATTCCTTTGTTGCCGCTGCATTTCTGTTGTCCTTTCCTCCATCTTCTTCTT
>APFE031696456.1:116580-128816 GCA_000404065.3 Pinus taeda | reverse complement strand
CTTCTTCTTTCTGTCAATCAGGTTCAAGTTCTGATTGATCTTGCTTGCTGCTATTTCTATTTTCCTCCAATTTGATTGTTGCATCATCAGCTGCCATATTTCTTCAATTTCTATGTCCAGCTTGTTGTTGTTGTTCCCAATTTTTGTTAATTCAACTGCCGCCATAGATGTTGCTACCTCCCATACTTCCTGTCCCTCTGCAACATACTTTGGCTCATCACCTGTAAACACAATCAAATTGTTAGCATTAAAATCACAAGACCCACTGGTCTCATTTGTCGCTTCAGTCACTAATTTCTTTTTCTGCAGCTCCAAGTCTTTTTCAGGATCCAAAAAATTTTCATTGGCTTTCTTCTCAACTTTCTCTGGAAATAATTCAGCACGCTGATTTGTATTCACCAGGAGACTGTCAGCTAGTCTCGCATTCTTACCACCTTCTGCTTCATGACTATCCTTCATGAAAACTTCCTTGTCATATCCTGGATTCTCCAACCAGTATTCCAACAGTGCAATTTCCTTGTAGCATTGTTGAAGCATCACATCATCATTTACAATACCATTTATCTTGGCATCCTCTTTCTTATGTCCTCTACTGTGGCTTTTTCCTGAACCTCTGCTATGACTATTAGTAGTCATCTTCTTCTCGTTCTTTCTTCACGAGCTCCTTTGCAACAAGCCTCTGCAACAGCTAGTCCTCCTGGCTGCAATCTTACCTAACTAAGCTCTCCTCACTTAGTCTTTTGGTAAGCACAAGTCCTCCGTCTGGAACCTCTTCCTGAGCAACACCTTTGCTCCCTCTAGGCTTCTGCAATCTCCCACTTTCTCCTGAGAACACTTCAGTTGTTCTCTCTATCCAATTCCTTATTGGATTCTTCAGGTTCACTTCCACTTCTCTGCAACCATAAACTTCAATTCATAAACTTCAAATCAAAAATTCATCTCACCTTTAAGATCTTGCATGATCTTATCTTCTTTCCACTGCTGCAATCTTGTTCACTTGTGCATGTTGCATATCAGATCTTCAACAAAACAAAACAATCACTCTTCAATGAAAACAGAGCCAAGCTCTGATACCAGGGCTCAAGCTAGCCTGAGCCTGCAAACCAGGATCTTTTCTTGACTTATGCATATACAGAGCATGCATTTCAAATAATTACCAATAGCAGATGTTATGAAACCATCTCACTGGCACTGCAATCTTTAAACTGTCGCCTCTCCAGTGTTCTCTAGTCTTTAAATTGTAATAGAAACGCACAAAAATAACCGAACCACCGACACAGCGTCGATGAGATCCTTCTTGGCAGGATTTTTAGGTTCATTCAACAGATATATATAATGCTTAAAGCATATTCTACTTGCACCAAAACGCAGATAAAATCGATCTGCGGCTCCCGGCATATCCACGCATAAATTATCAAGAGCCTCTAACCAGGTGCTCCTCTATCCTTATGCAACTGCTCCACGCATAAACATCTTCAATCCGTGCTGCATAAACTCTCCATATGCAAGCCTTCCATGCTCAACATCTTCAATCCGGCACTGCTACCAGATTAGCAATCGTCACAACTCTATTAGAATTGTATTGAACACCTGAGACGTGTCCGAGTTGTATTGAGCACCGCAAACATGCTTAAAAAAAATACGCTCAAAGAGAATCCGAAATTATAGAGATCTAATACCGCAGATGTTAAGAGACCCAACACCACAGCTGTCTCCATTTTTATATATTCAACGAGCCATAATATATATTTGACGGGTTGCAAACATGATTATTGGGCGAGCCACAGACAAATTCACCGCAAAGGAATGAATTGCCGCTCTGTAGAGAGAACCACTGATATCGCAAATGTATTCAACGTATCAATAAAAACAAAACAGTCTAACTGTTCTAATACTCACAGTATAATTGCTGCAATTCAACCTCTAAATACACAAAGCAATCCATTATTATATACATGCATTTACACTAACAGAAATTCGCGAGAGGAATTTTCATTCGTAACGCTTCTGGCACGCCTCCTCTCCCTCTGATCCTGAGAGCGTTCGGCCACTTTATTTATAATTAAAAGAAACATACATAAGGATAAGATGAGATCTTATCTCATAGGAAAAGCAAGATTTTTTTCCTTTTTACACAATGATATAAATCTGGAAGCTTTATCCTAAATTTAACTGAAAAATCATAGCAATCCTATCCCAATCCTAACAAAATACTTCAATTATCACACCCCTTCTTTATTCCATATCTACAGATGAAGAGGGTCTTGATGCTCCTGCATCAGACTTCCAAGGTTGAAAATGATCATGATCTCTTGATCATGTGGTTTGTGGTCGTGATCTTCCTGGATCCCATACTTTGTTTTGCAACCGTCCAAATGTTGTATTCCTTTGTTGCCGCTGCATTCCTGTTGTCCTTTCCTCCATCTTCTTCTTTCTGTCAATCAAGTTCAAGTTCTGATTAATCTTGCTTGCTGCTATTTCTATTTTCCTCCAATTTGATTGCTGCATCATCAGCTTCCATATTTCTTCAATTTCTATGTCCAGCTTGCTGTTGTTGTTCCCAATTTTTGTTAATTCAGCTGCCGCCATAGATGTTGCTACCTCCCAAACTTCCTGTCCCTCTGCAACATACTTTGGCTCATCACCTGTAAACACAATCAAATTGTTAGCATTAAAATCACAAGACCCACTGGTCTCATTTGTCGCTTCAGTCACTAATTTCTTTTTCTGCAGCTCCAAGTCTTTTTCAAGATCCAAAAAATTTTCACTCGCTTTCTCCTCAGCTTTCTCTGCCAATATTTCAGCATGTTGATTTGTATTTACCATGAGACTGTCAGCTAGTCTCACCTTCTTACCGTCCTCTGCTTCCATGGCAATTTTCTGTACTTGTTCACTGTATTGAACTCTTCCATCTGCTGCATTTTCCCTGTCATATCCTCGATTCTCCAACCAGTATTCCAGCAGTGCAATTTCTTTGTAGCATTGTTGAAGCATCACATCATCATTTACAGTCCCATTTATCTTGGCATCCTCTTTCTTATATCCTCTACTGTGTCTTTTTCCTGAACCTCTGCTATGACTATTTGTAGTCATCTTCTTCTCGTTCTTTCTTCATGAGCTCCTTTGCAACAAGCCTCTGCAACAGCTAGTCCTCTTAGCTACAATCTTACCTCACTAAGCTCTCCTCACTTAGTCTTTTGGTAAGCACGGGTCCTCCGTATGGAACCTCTTCCTGAGCAACACCTTTGCTCCCTCTAGGCTTCTGCAATCTCCCACTCTCTCATGAGAACACTTCAGTTGTTCTCTTTATCCAATTCCTTATTGGATTCTTCAGGTTCACTGCCACTTCTCTGAAACCATAAACTTCAATTCATAAACTTCAAATCAAAAAATCATCTCACCTCTGATCTTGTGTTCTTTCCACTGCTGCAAATCTGTTCATTTGTGCATGCTGCATATCAGATCTTCAACAAAACAAAACAATCACTCTTCAATGAAAACAGAGTCAAGCTCTGATACCACTTGATGATAGGCTCTGCCCGTAGCCTGCAAATCAGGATCTTTTCTATCTCTGCTTATGAGAAGGCAACTCAACATAGAACCCCAATTGTCATTTTTTCCATCAGGCAATTTCAACTCTGCCAAATTTCCTTCACTGCTAATACGTGCGCCCTTTTTAATTCAAATCAGATACTCCATTGATCATAGCATGAAATTTAGCATGTACAATACTTCAGAATCCAATCGCTTCCCTTTAATTAACATCACCATCATCCAAGTTTCGAACCCGGAGGCAACCCTGTTCGCCTGCGATCTTATGGAAGGCGGATTTATATCGATGTAAAGTTGAGTTTAAACTTCAGAATTCCAACCCGCCCAACAATAAATCTATAACCAGCGATTATGATCCCCGCAAGTTTGCACTGACTGATAAATATTGCATCAGTCTTCAATCATCCCTAACAGAATCAATTCAATTTGGCTCAATTCGAAGATATGTGCTATTAGCGACCTGACCAATGAAGGATTTACGCCTCAGACGACAATTAAATAGAGCTGCTCTACAATAACCGCACCTTGCATTCTCTTTATATGCATGATTCATGACCCGCTCGTCCCATACACAGTCGTACCTCCTCGCTTCACAATGAAACACGCAAAGATTTACATCTATATTCAATGAAATTCAACAGCAAACGTATTGCGCACAGGTTATAGTATTATAATATTCTATAAGCCATCAGAAATATTATAACAGACCCCACGATAGTATGGTTAAATCAAAAGACAGAGGCGGCATAATTGTTTATATGAAATTCGGTCAACATTCAAACTTAGCCCTCAGCAGCTTCTCGCCATTCAAGTAGCAAATAGTTTTACACGTATACCACACAGAGAATTTAATGCGCAATCAATAAAAAGCCAAATATTCCACTATACAGAAATGGCCTCTTCATTCCTAATTCAATGCACGGTTTTTCCCATTGAAGAGCCGCCACTCCACTCTCTGATCCTGAGAGCGTTTGGCCATTTTATTTATAATTAAAAGAAACATACATAAGGATAAGATGAGATCTTATCTCCTAGGAAAAGCAAGATTTTTTCCTTTTTTTACACAATGACTTAATGCTTGAAGCTTTATCCTAATTTTAACTGAAAAATCATAGCAATCCTATCCCGATCCTAACAAAATACTAAAATTATCACACCCCTTCTTTATTCCATATCTACAGATGAAGAGGCTCTTGATGCTTGTGCATCAGACTCCCAAGGTTGAAAATGATCATGATTTCCTGATCATGTGGTTTGTGGTCGTGATCTTCCTGGATCCCATACTTTGTTTTGCAACTGTCCAAATGCTTTATTCCTTTGCTTCCGCTGCATTTCTGTTGTCGTTTCCCCCATCTTCTTCTTTCTGTCAATCAGGTTCAAGTTCTGATTGATCTTGCTTGCTGCTATTTCTATTTTCCTCCAATTTGATTTCTGCATCATCAGCTGCCATATTTCTTCAATTTCTATGTCCATCTTGCTGTTGTTGTTCCCAATTTTTGTTAATTCAGCTGCCGCCATAGATGTTGCCACCTCCCAAACTTCCCGTCCCTCTGCAACATACTTTGGCTCATCACCTGTAAACACAATCAAATTGTTAGCATTAAAATCACAAGACCCACTGGTCTCATTTGTCGCTTCAGTCACTAATTTATTTTCCTGCAGCTCCAAGTCTTTTTCAGGATCCACTAAATGGTAAATACAAATCAACATGCTGAAATATTGCCAGAGAAAGTTGAGGAGAAAGCAAGTGAAATTTTTTTGGATCCTGAAAAAGACTTGGAGCTGCAGAAAAGGAAATTAGTGACTGAAGCAACAAATGAGACCAGTGGGTCTTGTGATTTTAATGCTAACAATTTGATTGTGTTTACAAGTGATGAGCCAAAGTATGTTGCAGAGGGACAGGAAGTTTGGGAGGTAGCAACATCTATGGCGGCAGCTAAATTAACAAAAATTGGGAACAGCAACAGCAAGCTGGACATAGAAATTGAAGAAATATGGCAGCTGATGATGCAGCAATCAAATTGGAGGAAAATAGAAATAGCAGCAAGCAAGATTAATCAGAACTTGAACCTGACTGACAGAAAGAAGAAGATGGAGGAAAGGACAACAGGAATGCAGTGGAAGCAAAGGAATAAAGCATTTGGACGGTTGCAAAATAAAGTATGGGATCCAGGAAGATCACGACCACAAACCACATGATCAAGAGATCATGATCATTTTCAACCTTGGAAGTCTGATGCAGGAGCATCAAGACCCTCTTCATCTGTAGATATGGAATAAAGAAGGGGTGTGATAATTTTAGTATTTTGTTAGGATTGGGATAGGATTGCTATGATTTTTCAGTTAAATTTAGGATAAAGCTTCCAGCTTTATATCATTGTGTAAAAAGGAAAAAAATCTTGCTTTTCCTAGGAGATAAGATCTCATCTTATCCTTATGTATGTTTCTTTTAATTATAAATAAAGTGGCCGAACGCTCTCAGGATCAGAGAGAGAGAGAGGCGATGCCAGTTTATTTTGTAAAAATTCTCTCATGTAATGAATGGAATGAATTATGGAGAATGGCAATCTAATCACCAAAGGCCTGGAATTTTGAAGAGTGCGCGTTTCTGTGTAGAGGAATTTTGCTATGTAATAACTGTGATATGTCTTCTGCGCAGTTCTTATATATATATAACTGGTTTTGTATTGCTAATAAAGAAAAAGGAAAGGGTGTGTGTGTTCGCTATTTCCATCGCAAATGTATTGTATGCCTATGGTCGATTATAAACAGGGTTGAATGGTACAACAAGATATACGCCATCTTTGATTAATAAAATAAAGTCGAATCTGATGAAGAAGCGCGGAAATTTCATCTCTGGTAGTCGTTTGCTTGCGTTAAAAGATTCCCTTATCTTCCATACATAACACTCCATTTACCATATGCATTATATGTGTTTATTGAATGGCAGAGTTATATGTGTTATATGCGTTTATTGTATGCGTTGAAAGGCTATGGGACTGTAATTAGTGGATGTGCAGTTCATACTGGAATGGATTAATAGAAAGGTTTGGATGTGTTTTTAGAGTAGCTGCGCTGTCCATTATATTGATTTATATGTATGCCTGTAGATTTATATGAAAACGTTGTGGTATTACATGTAACCGATGTGGCATTTAACTGTGAACCGTGGAAACTGAACCTGATATACAGTGTATAATATTGTGTTGGGATTGTATGGGCAGCGCGCACAACTAGTATGAGGAGCGCAGGTGTGTTGATTCACTGCATGTGGTTTCAATACCATAACGTGCCAGCTTGAACCGCACTGTCATCTGGCTTTTGTAGTTTTCCATAAAGGAATTATGGTAGATATGTCTGGTCTTCGGCGAATGATTGTGCGCACATTTAAGGAACATAGACAGAGTTGATCTGGGGAATTTGATGATGCCTTTCCAGTGGCAACATATTGATGAGCTTATATACATTCAGATTTAATGCAATTGATTACAAGTTACAATAGTTACAGTAGCGATGCTGTTATTGGACAGTAGTGAGTATTTGAATAGATCTCGGCGCATTGAAGCATTTATACAACTGTTGTGAACACTGCTTTAAAAGGTTATGGTTAATTTAGCAGCGGAAGCATGGTGATTGTGTGAAGATCCTAGTTTGCAGGCCAGCTTGAGCCCACAAGATCCAACGGAAGCATTTTCGGCTTTGAACCTTTTATAACTAAGGATCCTCATTAAAATCAAGCATCTAAATTTACTAACCAAAGCATGCAATCAAAACCCGCTACCACAAGTAATGCATTCGCTAAAACCATGGGATTGCTGTCTGAAATCAAGTCCTTAAGAGTCTCTAGAAAACCTCGATCTTCCACCAATTCAACATTCGCATCATAAAACTCAATATACCCAACACCTTTTTACCGCCTGGAATTACGGTCCATTATGAGCCTCACATCACGTACATTTCCATCTCTTCAGAAAAACTCATATACGTTTCTTTCATCCGCCTTCAAGCATATCTGATAAGCAAACATTGTCCTCTAATCCCACTCTGGATCAGCGTCCGGTTCTGCAGCTTCCTCCTTTCTTTCCTTAAAATGCCTTCCGCGGTATCACTGTACGCAATAGCTCGGATTTTATAATTCCACTTGGCCAGAACTCAAGATAAAATTTAGGACTTCTCAAAATAACAGAGCCGAAGTAGAAGAGACTCTGGCTCCCCTGCGTTTACTGTGAGCGCGTACAACAATCACAATTAAACGATATTAACTTATTTATAAAACACATAAGCGTATAAAATTAACACAGAACAGGAACACACTTGATTATATATTTACGGAACAGTTACAAAATTAAGGCATTGCAGCCTTAAAAACGAGCTCACGCTCGCTACATCTAGCTCACTCACAAATTCCTCACAAATAAGATACCTGTCTCACACCCTATCATGCTATACATTTATATAAGATGCATTAGGAAGAATTGATAATATCTTCTCCTAGTTTTTCTACAATGAAAGCTCTCCAAAAAGCGTGCATGGCTGTATCCATCTTATCCGCTTTAAATCTGCTTTAACTTATTCGCTTTAAATCCACTTTAAATGTATTTTTCTACTTTAAAACAGACTTTCCTCTGTTCTGATCCTCTGTTCCACGTTTGCTTGCTTTGGTGCTGAGTGCTCCCGCATCAGTAAGCGAGTGTTGGATAGCCTTTTTATAGGAAACAATAGTTGAACACATGTGTGATCTGTGTGTAACATGTGTGATCTCTCCAATGTTTCAAATTGTGACTCCATCCATCATCAAGGACCACAAAGAGTCTTATGGGTAAATGAGTGTTGGATAGCCTTTTTATAGGAAATAATAGTTGAACACGTGTTATCTATGTATAACATGTGTGATCTATCCAACATTTCAGATGGTGATTCCATCCATCATCAAGGACCACAGAGAGCCTTGTGGGTAAATGAGTGTTGGATAGCCTTTTTATAGGAAACAATAGTTGAACACATGTGCGATCTATCCTCTGTCCAACGTTTCACATGGTGACTCCATCCATCATCAGGTACCATATAGACCCTTATGGGTAAAGAGTGTTGGATAGCCTTTTTATAGGAAACAATAGTTGAATGTTGGATTAAAGGTCAAAAAATAAAGAAATAATATTTGACCAAATTTTGAGACCAAAATTTATTTTGAATTAATAAATAACCATATTTGGCCAATAATAATTATGATTTGATGTTTTTTGGAAATTTAAAATAGTAAAAATTTGGTATAAGATTTTTATTTTTTTATATTATAATAGAAAATTAAGAATTAATTAAGAATCAAGATTTTTTTATTTATGAATAATACTAATTAAATGAAATATAATTATGAATTTCAATATATGAACAATTAATCAGAAATGGGTCCATCTAAATGTATTATTAGATGATATATTAAAAAGAAATGGTAAAAGGGGGGTTCAACAATAAACATTCATTATGACTAGGATAAAGGAGGAATATAGGATATAAAATAAATGAATAAAGGGAGGTTAAAGAGAAAAGGGTTAAGGCATATAAAAATAGGAGTAAAGGTGAAGAAATAAAGTGAGAAGAAAGACAAGTGTTAATATAAAATAAGATGCGGAGTGTAATTTTAGATAAAGATTCTAAAAGATGACCATCAAAAACTTTGATATGGTGGGAGGGACAAAGAAGTGGAAGACAGGGATCAGGGATGGGTTAAGATTCAATGGGTAAGATGGTGGGTGACGAGTTTCGAGGAATGGTGGAGCTTATAACCGTCCTCTTTATTTAAGTTATTAGGGTTCTTTTCGATTTCGAGGGCTTCTCAAATAATACGAGAGTTGTAGAATGGTTCAGGGGCTATGATTTTATATTGACCAAAACAAATTAAGTGCTTGGATTTATGAGAGTGTTTAGCTATGGAAGACTTTGAAAGTCAGCTGTTGTTAGTGTCAGCAATGTGTTCCTTGAGACGGGCCTTGAAAGGTCAACCCGTTTGACCAATGTAAGCTTTACCTTATGAACATGGAATTTTTTAAACCCTTGATCCTTGCATGGGATCCGAAGTGTCTTTGGCCAATCGAAATAATTGCTTGAGAGTTTTGTTCGGTCTAGATATGGTTTTTATGCTTTTCTTAGCCAAAATTTTAGCAATAAGATCTGTTTCCCCTTTGATTTAAGGGAGGGTTATAAGGCCACAAGAGGAAGAGGGGTCTCACTTTTTTGGTTTGGGGTAAGCAACAAATTCGATAGATTTAGAGATCTGAGCATAGGAATAGCCATTAGCTTTGAAAGCCTTAACTAGATGGGATTTTTCAACTGACCGAAACTTGGGGGCAGAGATTTTTAAGGCTCTCAAGAATAGGGTTTTGAGAACATGATCCTTTTGGGATGGGTGGTGATGAGAGAGGGGAAGGTGATAACGATCCGTGTGAGTCTTTTTCTTTTAGACTTGATGTGAGAGGGAAACATTGGGGAGGCGGGTGATAAGGACATCTAAGAAAGGAAGTGATTTGTTGGATTCAATTTCTATAGTGAACTGGATATGAGGGGAAATGTTGTTTAGATGGGTATGAAAGGCATCCAACGGAGGACAGTTGTGTTGCCAAATGAAAAAGATGTCATCCAAAAATCAGAACTAGCATTTGGGTTTGAGATGCCAAGAGTTGAGGGCTCTAGTTTCAAAGTGATCCATTAAGATGTTAGCCACTACTAGAGACAAGGGGGAACCCATAGTTGTTGCTTTAGTCTGTTCATATATCGTGCCTCTAAAAGCGGGGAAGGTGGAGTTTACACATATTTGGATTAGGTTGAGGGTTTCAAGGTCAACAAGTTGGGAGATCAAGTGCAAAGCTTCAAGGAAAGGGATCTTGGTGAAAAGGGAAGCAACGTCAAAATTGACCAGCAAGTCATTCTCATCAATTGGGATGGGTTTGATCTTTTCAATGAAATTAGTAGAATCCTTGATGTAAGAGGGAGTGGAACCCACAATATTTTGAAGGTTCGTGGCCAGATAATGACTCAGGGCATGGGTGGGAGCTCCAATGGCACTGACAATGGGATGAAGGGGAGTATCTCATTTATGGATTTTTGGTTGACCGTAAATTTTCCAATTTTGGGGGGCATGGGGAATGAGCTTACGTTGAATGGGTACAGGGATGGAGGAGGACTTGATCATCTTGGTAATAAGTGAGGAAATAGCACTGAGATGGTTCTTCGGAACGAATTTATAGGAAGAGGATGACAAGAGATCGTTCATCTTAGCATCATGGTCCCTAATGATGTATAGAGTCACCATCTGAAATGTTGGACAGATCACACATGTTACACAATATCATTCCAGAATCACTAACAATTGTTCAATTTGTTTTCACATAATACTATTATAATTTAAGGAGGTTGAAAATAAATATTCTTAAATCTCTTTTATTTTTATCAATAACAAGTTAAGAAAACAAAACTATTAAAAATATTATGAATTAAGATTTAAGGTAAAAATACAAACTATTTTATAAAAATGATTTTCTTCGTTCACTTGCTTAATACCATCCTAGATCCATCTTAACCTTGGATCTATCAAACGTTGAGAGGGATCAAATATCTCAGGGTGAAAACCTCTTTTGAGAGTACAAAACTTGAGGAAAGGTTTTCACCTCGAGAGGTTTGATCTCTCTCCTTGTTTGATAGATCCAGGGTTAAGATGGATCTAGGTTGTTTATATAATACTATATAATATCTATATTTGTGTCTATGTGTCTCTTCCTTATTCCCTCTATCTATCTCACCCCCCAAACATACACACTCTCTCTCCATATCTATCTCTCTCTCTCTCTCTCCCTCTTCCTCTCCCTCTCTCTTTCTCTTCCCCTTCCCTCCCTCTCCTTCTCTCTCTCTTCCCTCTCGCTCTCCTTTGTCCCTCACTCCCTCTCCATCTCTCCCTTGTCACTCCATCTCTTTATCTCCACCTTTCTCCCTCTATGTCTTTATTCTCCCCCCTTATATCTCCCCCGCTAACTCCATCTCTATCTCATTCCCTATCGATTCCTCACTCTCCCTTGCACTCCCACCTCCCTCTATCTCTCCCCCCTATCACTCACCCTCTCTCTCTTCCCTCCATCTTTGTGTCTCTCTCACTCTCTCCCCCCACCACATCTATGTTTTTCCCTTCCTCTCTCTGCCCCTTCTCTCCCTATCTCTCTCCTCTCCTCTTCTCTCTCTTCCCTCACTCCTCTCTCCCTCACTCTTTCTCCATATCTCCCTTTCACTCCCTCTCTCTCCACCTCTATCTCTCTATGTATTTTCTCCTTCCTCCCTCTCCCCCCCCCTCCAACTCCATCTCTCTCTCTCTCCAAATTTGTCACTATTCCCTTCCCTCTATCTTAAATTTGATCCCATGTATTATGTTCAAGAAAGTATCTAAACTTAAAAAAACTCAATTGGTTGTAAATATTAAACCTATATTTTGGATTATTCATGTCAAAGAAAATACAATAGTGAAATACTTAAAAAATTCATGCACTATATTTTCTATATTAATGGTAGGTACTTTGTTTGCTCTCGTCACTTGGATCCTTAGTTAAGATGGATCTATGTTGGTTTTTAATAATATTATTTATACAATATAAATTTCACATCTTTCTATATTAAAGTATTCTCATTTATAATTTTATTAAAGC
>APFE031696456.1:72583-112395 GCA_000404065.3 Pinus taeda | reverse complement strand
ATAAGACTGCCATGCTCCATGTCTCCAACCTGATGTCCATGACTAAGTTGCCATGTAGTCCAACCAAGTAGACCCATCACAACAATTGGTCATCCTCACCCAAGTCTGCAATCTTCGGTCTAGTGAACTCGATCACCCAACTATATCATCATCATATGAGTCTCTCCATCATAGCTCCCCCACTAAAGGTTTCACCAAGACTTGCTCTTGGTCTCGGCCATGAGAAGTCCACCCAAGAATGTGCCCTCCAATCTGTCCATGAGTCATGCCGGGCATTTAGCCATGTGGCTAAAGCATGACCCATTCCTCCGCAATGATCATCAAGTTCCACCCTTGTCACGGGCCTTTGTACCTTCTACCATAAGGTCACAAACAACCCCAACAAGTCCTGCAACAGTCAACAATCCTTGCTTCTCCATACAAGGTCTCATCATAAACATCCATGGTAAGATGCTCCCTAGCATCGGCAAATTGGCTTTGCCCTTCCCTGCATATGGTCCATCTACCAAATGCTCAAGTGAAACACGTGCATCAATAGTACTTAAATCATCATCATCATGAGGTTCCTCCATGGGAGTGTCCTCATCCATCCATGTATGCAAATTGTATGATCCTATTCCAACTTGATCAATCTCAAGTTCATCCTCCATCATGATCATGTCTACAACATCCTCAACTATCACAGCTTCCTCTTCCTTGTCAGTACTATCTGCAACTTCAACTTGCTCCATTGTTCATCCAAGTTGAAGAAGCTGATCTTCAACATTCTTTTCCAAGACTGCAAGCTTCTCTCGAATCCGGGGGTTTTCCTCTTTCATCCGCTTCAACCTGTATAAGGTAAGCAAGAGCTTCCTTTCGCATTCTTCCAAACCTGCCATGCCTTGTCACACGTCTTCCCCGGTTCGCACTTCGTTTGGTCCACAGATGCCCAAACCGTGTATACCTGTCCACACGCAGTCCCACTTGCCACCCCTTAGCAAATGCCCAAATCGTGTGAAACAGCATGTAGTACCGCCTGCTCAACTCTACAACCCCCGGTTCCAACCTTCACCAAGTTCCCTACAACCATGAACCGGCCCTTGTTCCACTTTTATGTGAAACTAGCTTCCTTCACCTGCAAATACCTGCTTCCATTGTCACTTCTTCACGAGCAACCTTGCTCTGATACCAATTCACGATATTGTAGTGGGATCAATACTTCTTCATCAACCCAGTCATCAGCCTGCTCTGATACCAACTCACGATAGTGTAGTGGGATCAGCACTTCTTCATCAACCCAGTCATTAGCCTGCTCTGGTACCAACTGCCACGGCCCCAAGCCTATGGTAGTCTTTCAACCGTGCTAGGCGAGGTGCGGCACTACAAACCATTTTCTTTTCACCAATACTTACGATTGTAGACTACGCCTTAACAATCCATACTTAGTTTTATTTTTTACCAAGTATTATTAGTGTGCCTTTATACCAATGAACACCCATACACATTCATTATCAACAACATTATACAAGAGAAATGCACAACAGTATAAATAGAGGGGCAACTCCCTACAATATGAGTCTGCCCGATATCAATATATTATACAATCTTCATTTTTACAATGCACAAGTTAAATCTTGGGAAACCCCAAATTTACACTTAGCTATTTTTCACAACTTCGGCAAACTCGGTTTCCTAGCTTGTCAGCACCTCCACACGGTCACCGCACGACTCACCAACCCTTCGTTCACCTTGTCGCACGATCATATCGTTTGCCCAACTCGGGTGCGCCTCCAAGTCGCCACACACAGACGCCTCCAACCGAGACACACCTCCGTCCACAACCCAACACTTCAACAAGTCTTTGTGCACACTTGCACAATGGGCGGACGCTCACCCGAGTCGCCAAGACACCCACGCCAAGCCCTTGCACAAATTGGGCGCCACACGTTCACCGTGCACGCCTCGCCCAACCACAGGGCGCACCTGCCCACACCTTCACCCAATACCGAGTTCAACGCTTTCCTTTTGTGTGACTAGCCTAAGAATGGGCACATGTGAACTGCGCCTTTCCTCCTTGAATCTACGCACTTAGATCTGTGCTCAACTCCCTTTAGCGAAGATGTTCATGCGTTGGTTGATTCCCCAAATGCCTCCATCGCATTCGCAATACTTCGCACAGCCCTACTTCATCATAAACGCACCGTCGGCTTCTCCAAGCAAGGGTCGGCTTCCATAAGTTAAAACATATGCCACCACGCATATAAAGATGTCTAGATCCCTTCCCTTATGCCCATTGTATCATCGCACAGTCAAGGAACTCACATATCGTTCAAAGCGCAGCTTCGCACATTGTTTATTCAACAGTCAACCGCGCGCGCACCTTGTCTATCCGCGGTCGCACTTCGGGCGGTCGTGCCAAGGACCGCAGGTCCTTACATGTAGGGACAAGGTGGTAACAAGGGAGTACACCATCAATCTTCACAGGCGCCTCCATGGCTGCATGTTTAAGAAAATGGCTTCAAAGGCCATTAAGGAGATCAGGAAATTTGCCCAGAAGGCTATGGGAACCACCGATGTGAGGCTGGATGTGAAGCCAAGGCATAAACCTGTTATGTAATGCAAAGTGATTTCTATTCTCCAGTGATTATTTTATCTATTCCATTGTTTCTAACTGAGTAATCTTGTTGTTTCTCCATTTGTGTGTCTCTGTGAAATTATTCTCTGCTATTACCTTCTATGTCTCTAAGTATAAATTCGCTATATATTCTATATGCTCTGGTATAACAAAAACATGAAAGGAAAGATTTTTTCTTAAAAATATTTAATTTTAGGGTTAGTGAAACCCTATTCGAAGACTTGAAATTCCACAAACTCATTCTACTCGCAATAAATTGGATTGCCATATACGGAAAAACTTGAATACACATCATGTTATTTGAGATTGAATGGCATAAAATGTTATTCATGATGTAATATATGCAGCGAATTTTGTTGTGAAGTCACTTTTCCCAGCAAGCTCAGGTGAAGTCGTACAGCAAGCATTACTAAATAATACCTAAGCTCCCTTGAACAATGACAATTCAGAAAAAATTAGAAATATAATATGAATATAAATATTTAATTTGTTTTATGATTATATAATTTTATTTAAAAGAAAATAAAAATAATCTTAAAAAAATAATAACTACATTTGAGAAAATTTTATAAAGGGTATAAGATCATTTTACCAACTAGATAACAAATTTAAAAAGCAATGTAGATATAAAGTTTACAACAAAATTAGAAAGTAATATAGAGTTAAAGTTCACCATAAATTTAGAAAGTACTATAATGTTAAAGAGCAATGTAAAATTAAAGTCAATAAATTTAGAAAACAGTGTAGAGTTAAAACTGATATCAATTTTAAAAAGCATTTTAGAGTTAAATTCTTGAGTTGTCTTTCTTTTGTTCTTCTAGTGAAATGGTATAGATTATCATGTATTTGCAATGAGGAATATGTTTTAGTAAAATGATTATATTATTACTTACATTAAGTTTAATTAGTTTTTTTTAAACTTAATAAACTAACATATATTAAAATAATAAAAAAATATAATATAATAATTTAAATTTAAAAGATATATTAATTAGTTGTTTTAAAATTTATATAATATAATATATATTAAAAATTTAAAATAAAATATATAATAATATAATTTAATTTTAAAGATATTTGTGTATTATATTAAAATATCTTTACTTAAATTGGAAGGTGTAAAAGACCTCTATTCTTTCTTAATTTAAACTTATTACATAAAAATATATAATTTATATATAATCTATTTTATATATAAAATAAATCAACTTAATTTAACAGTAAGAAACATAAAATTTCTTAATTATAATTCTGTAAAATATTTAATAAAAAAAATTGACATATAGAATAAAATTAAAATGCTTGAAATTATAATTATAAATATAAACCAAAATTCATTTAAAAGACTTCAAATTATAGCTGTAGGGCAGTTCCATTGGCTAAACTCTGATCATGTTGTGCTTTTCTGGCATTGTATTTCCTTTTATCGATCGTCTTTCTTCCGATTCTCGTAGTGCCTATGGCATTGGCTTGGTTGTGGGAATCTCAACACTTAGGGCAAGCATCTTTACAGTCAGGCTTTGCTTTTTCCATGCTTTTATGTGCACAAACTAGTTAAATTGTGGCTTTTATGGATTCTAGATTTGTGTTTTGTTTGTGACCCGTTTTAAAAGCATTGCTGCATCTCAGATAGATAATTTGATGCATTTTATGTTAATTTTTGCAAAGTCCTTGGATTACTGTGGAATGAAAAGCTCTATTATAAAACACTTCGACAAAAACCTTTGTTAAATGGTTGTTTCACAGTAATTTAACTTAATTTTGATTGAGGAAATAATAATTTTCATGTTTAAGTTTTGAAGAGTTTAATTTTCATGTTGAAATTTGTTTGTTTTTAATTTGAATCTATCATTTCTTACAAAGAAATACATATTTTTAATCATTAAATTTTTTTATTTGAACTTACTACTTCATATAGAAATTTGGATAACTTCAAAAAAACACATTCTTAATTGAAATACATATTCTAACCATTAAATCCACTCAAATTATATAAAATATAAATAAATATTCTCAATATTAAAAAATAACATCAAACACCTACTGCGATACTGTGTAAGCTTGCAAAAAAGATGTAGATTGAATATCCTCTTGGCCCAACCTCTGGACTATAGCTGTCTTCGAAGTTCCAGTTTGTTCTCAGACACAGCTATCTCGAAAACAGCCAGAGAGTAAGGTGTAAAGTTGCCTTTGATGGCAGTTAAATAAATTTGGAATGCAAGAGATGGGGCGACTGAAGAATGGATTCATTAAAAATTTACATCCAGTTGGGTTTATCAAAAACAGATTCATTGTAACTCCACTCGGTGGACCTATCAATTTAACAAACAAAAATTCACCACGGCTAAAACTCCACTCTCTCTGAAACTGAGGGAGCCTGAAACTAGAACACATGAATTTGGGTGGTCTCCATATGAATCTAAGCATTATTGTTTCGCAGATTTGCCAAAATTTTGAATTGGAAATTGGAACACAGTAATCACTGCACTCCTGTGAATTGGAAAGACAGTGAAAAGTTATAAATTGCTAAACATTATTCACACTATGTATAAATTTGACTTGATTTTTTTGATCTATCCCATCAATTAGTAGTACCGATGTTTACCCGAAGGAAAAGCCAGCAGAGTTGTCCCGATAAAGCAATCTTTTATTTTTCTTTGAAATCTAGTACCTTATGAGAAAAAGCTAATAATAATAAAACAACTATTGTTCTGTACCATCTAATTCTTCTAATCGATTGCTATCTGAGTGACATCATAAAATAAAAAATGATAAATTTCTAAATACAATACCTTAATTACGTTACTTTAATTTTGCATAATAGGCACGAAAAAAAGCGATATAGATATTTTGTATTAATCAAAACATGTAAAATACATCATTATAGATATGGCTTTTGTTCTAGAAAGAGAAAAATAAAAACATAAACCTCATGGAGAAGGATATGTGAATCTTGATAAAAAAACTGTTACATAGAGTGAATGAGGAGAAATATAACATCGGACATATCTTCATATAGATTTTAATAAGATTTTCATAAGCTAATGTATGGTATGAAAAACCACAGATGTATAAGACATAAATTGGGGAACATAAATCTTATCTAATTGGCATCACAAAATAGTGACTTGTGGAAAGTATAATAGTTATCTATACTTATCTGTGACAGAGAGTTTTGATTTAAATATATTACCATAATCTTAATCTTTATTTTTAAAATAGAATTTTTATCCTTATATTGTTACTCGATTTCAATAATAATAAAACTAACAAAGTGATAAGGCAGAAGATTAATTAAGTTTATAGTTTTTAAAATAATAACGAGGGATATTCTTTTTTGGGAAAGAAAGGCAGAAGATTAATTAAGTTTATAGTTTTTAAAATAATAATTAAGATGTATATTTTTTTTTTTAAAGGATGAGGGTTTTAGAATTTTAATTAAAATTATCAATAATTATTAGATAAATAGTAAAAAAATAATCTTACAAATTATTTTAGTTATACTTATTAATAGTCACAAATTAAATGTTGTTATTTATCTAAAAATAGTTATGTTTTCTTTTCTCTTTTAATTAAATTCATTAATTAAAAATGTTATTTGAATAATATATAAATATGAATTATGATTTTTTTGATATGTGGTATTCATAAGTCATGTTATAGTAACATAGTCTAATTATAAGTTGAGAATCTTTATGATAAAATGGTATGAACCTTAATAAAAGTCTAGTTTTCTTAAATGTGTATGTGTTTAATTCGTATATTAATTTGTTTCTAATTAATAGTAATAACAATAATTAAAAAATTATAATTTCATCAATTTTCATATTTTTCTAAATCATGACAATGTGATGTATCACGAGATAAGTGATTTCTAGTTCATTTATATGGATGTACTAATTTATATTCTTAATAAAAAATTATAGTCATTTTTTATAATTTTTTATTATCTAAATTTTTATTAAATATGTTCTTAAATGAATTGTATAGCCAATGTAGATCATTTGATCCCAAAATTTATCAAATTCAAGGGATCAAGTTTTCCAAATCAAGCTAGTTTAGGTTGATTTATATATATATATATATATACCATGGTTGTCCTACTCTAATATGAAAATGAAGGGAATTATACATATCTTTCATTTTAAACACAATACATAAATTTCAAATTTTTTCATTGTTTTATATAATATATCATCTTTAATGTTGAAATATTATTATAATATAAACATGTAAAAAATACATTATTTTATGACCACATTTTCACATTTAAATCTTTTTTATTTATTTATTTATTAATAGTATAATTTATATATGCAGTTTTGAATCAATTAAATATATATATACAACATGAGAAAGTAAATAATAGATATTTTATTTAACAGCTAGAAAGTTATATATATATAATAACAAAAAGGAAAAAGAAAATAATAAGTAATTTGTTACACAAGTAGAAAAGTAATAAAGTATATATATGAGTATTGTTTTCTTCTCTTTCTATTTTAATATAAAGGTTGATATTGGAATCATATTAGTGAAATTAACATATTAGTGAAATTAATTAAATAATTGGTAAATTTAGATTGATATCAATCCATAATAAACATCGAAGCACTTATTTCATAATACAACTCATATAGTTAAGATTAAAATAATAGTTTAAATTAACTAATTTGTAATTTATTATTAATATTATTAATTATATAAATAATTGTGTGGAGAGGTGCTCTCTACACCAGTTGCTATGACAAGAATGGTATAGATAGAATCATAATTTACAATTGGTGCAAATTCCTCATCATAACGAACTCCATGTTTTGAAAACCCTCTTGCAATAAATGTTCCCTTGTATTTCTAAATTTGACCATCAATTGTGTTTATACTTCCTTGGAATCAACCAATGACTCCCCTATGGTCTCGGTAAAATATCCCAAACATCATTCTATAAGATAAATCTATACTCCTCGGGCATAGCCTCCTTCCACTCCTTATCATATGCTTTCTTAAAGTTGAAAGGATCATCCAACTTCTCATTAGAAGGTACAAGTGCCATTGTATCAATAAGAAAACCTGTAAATGCCACCCTCTCATACACCTCTAGCTAAAGCCTTATCTTGCTATGCCTAACCTTTTGACATGATCAAATTACATTAGAAAAAAACAAAACCAACATCGAGTCATATTAAATATGGATCTACTAAGTGCCGAGAGGGGTCAAATCTCTTTTCGCTCTAAAAGAGGTTTGTACCTCAAGATATTTGATCTCTCTCTTTGCTTGGTAGATCTAGATTTAAGATGGATCTATGTTGGTTAATATATATACATTTTGAAAAACACCTAAAAATATTCATAACTCTTGAGATTTGTCATCACTTTATTAAGGAGATTTTTAAGTTGTGAATATGCTTTGGTAGAATACCATGGGTTAATACTATGGCTTATCAATAATAAATGCCATGAAAACCATAACTCATTCCATATGACATTTTTTAATTAATCAACTTAATTAAAAGGATATAATGACATAAATATTTTTGGGGTTTGACCCAAGGGTGATATAAACCTTGACATTTGACCTATGGGGGATTTGAACCTTGATTTCATGTTTTTCTACAAATAATTCATAACATACCATGTGTATACATGTCATCATACAATAATTGAACCCAGGGAGGGAGGATAACAACTATTCTTCCCAACGACCAAGGCTAAACTCAATTGAAAACATAACTATTTTTAAGATCAATGTCAATCTTTGATCTTTACATACTACTGAGAATATTCTAGAATATTTTGTGGACATTATATCCTACCATCCACCTAATAATTATTGATAGTTAAATTCAAATTATGGAAGCTCTATTTCAAAATATTCATACCCAAATGGTTGGTAAATATTGATAGACATCAATTCATAATAAACATAAAAACACTTATTTCATCATACATATCAAGCTGTAAAAATTATAAATAATAAAAATTAACTAAATTATAACTTATTCAAAATTATTATTATTATTAATTATTATTATTATTATTATTATTATTAATGATAAAAACCATTAACATATAAGCTAAACACATGTATGTTTAGAAAAATTCATGTTATAAGATTCTAAACCATGAAAATTCACTCTCACTACAATGTAGAGGGAGGCTTTAAGACAATATTTGGGTAAATTGTCTTAACTTGAGACAAGAAAAAAACTTTTCTATTATCTTAAATATTGTCTTTAAGCCAGTTTCTCAAATTATTGTCTTAAGAAATTGTCTCTATAAAATCAATATATAAGATAAGCATTATTGTCTCCTATGTCGAGACAATTTCATTTTTGTTTCTCCAAAGAAAACAATTAGGATTAATGACATATTGTATCTATGGAGACACCAATAATACAAAATGAGAAATTAGTGACTATGTGACTAAAAAAGTTAGTCACCACAATTATTCAAGTTAATAACTACTAAATTTGAGAAATTTTAAGTGTCGCAACTAAAAATGACTAACATAAATGACGAATTTAGTCTAGGGATAAAATATATGACTAGATAATAAGTGACCCAATAAATAACGACTAAATTGAATGACTAATTTAGTCCTAGACTAAAATATATGACTAGATAATAAGTGACAAAATAAAAAATGATTAACGTAAATGACTACTATAGTCCAAGAATAAAAATATGACCAACTAACAAGTACAACAAGTATATGAATTAGTCATTTATGGTAGTCATTTTTAATTATGTCGCTCTGTAAATGGAAAATTGTAATTTTGATACTATAGTGTTACATTTCACTAAATTTTAACAATCCAGATGGAATCAGAGACCCCTTTAAGGAGGTATATGAATCCAAAATCAGTGTTAAAATTTAGATACCCCTTTAAGGGGGTCTCAAAATTTGTCTACAATGTTAAAAGTTAGGTAGATGGATTCAACTCCTAAAAGTGTTCTTAGCCACTTTCCATTAATCTCACTATTTATTTGAATGTACAAATGTTGAGACATTGTCAAGCTCATGCAACAACATGCCCAAAATAAGAGCATTGATGGAAAATAATTAGTTGTGGTTGATTCTAAGATATGGAAAGAATTTTTGACAACAAATCACCTAATTTTTACCATGATCCTCGCAATATAAGGTTGGGTTTTAGCTCTAGATGGGGTGAACCCTTTCTTAGATCAAAGCACTAAATTTTCATCTTGGTCAATGTTTTTAATAAATTATAACTTGCCTCCATGGTTAGCAACCAAACCATTTTTCTTGATGTCGCCATTGATTATACTAGTGTAAGAAAAGCTCACTTTAGATATAATTGATGTTTATTTAGAGCCATTAATTAATGAGCTAAAAAAAATTTGGAAAGGAATTGAAGAAATACAAAGTTTAAGGGATGTTAATTCAATTCAATTCACTTTAAGAACTTCTTTATTATTTACAATACACGATCTTACTACATATGGCACTTTGACTAGTCTCAATGTTCATGGATACCATGGATGTCTGACTTGCCTCTTTAAGGGATTTGTGAGGAACTCAAGTAATTTTCAAAAGTATTTTTACTGTGAACATCATGTTTACATGAAAATGAAGCATCTATGTCATCGAAAAAAGTTACGTTTCAATGGTCAAGAAGAAAACTGTGAAGCACCATTGGAAATAACAAGTGATTACATTATTGAGAATGGGGAAAAAGAATGCAATTTATTGAAAATGGTGGTGTCTATGGTAGTAAGAATTATCCACTTAATGATAGCGGTGTCAAATGAGTGTGCATATTCTATAATTTTACATACTTGAAGCATATGACCATTAGGCATATTGTTGACTTTATGCATACGAAGAAAAACATATGTTTTCTATTAATATAGAAACTCTTTTGAACCAGACATTAAGAGTTGGTTATTGTGAGTCAATCCAAAAAAGAAAAGACATGATAGTGCACCAATATTCATAAGTATTATAAATGGGCTGAAAATAAAATCTTTATTGGAATCATTGCTTGCTAGCTTTCATTAAAATATTTTGCTAAAATTAAAACATAAAAGTGTGCTTATACAAAATTATGCTTTAATTTAATATGTCTCTATGGATGCCTTTATTAACATAAATATCTTATTTTTCTAAAATTAAAACATAAAAAATTGCTTATACAAAAGTATGCTTTAATTCTAATATATCTTTATGGATTTCTTTATTGACATAAATATCTTGGAGCATCACCCTTCATATGCTAATGCAAATCAATTATTATACTCAATCTTAATAAGAAAAAACTATATTTCATATTGTTATAAACTATTTTGAAATACCACAAAATAAATATATATTATTGTTAATATTCTTTCTCAACATAACACATGAAAACACATTATGATATATTTTCCCACTCTTAAAAAAGAACACATAAAAGTATCTAAAAATGATAGCTAAATACAATAACTTTTTTGTCAATTGAGTTTAGCCTAGATTGTTGGATGGTATCCTCCCCACCTAGGTTCAAGTATCAAATGTTGACATGTTTACACTTTGAAATAAAGTAACTTGTGCTATTCAGTGAATCTATATTAAAGGCTCACCCAGTACCAACAACCTCTCTCTTACCTTCAGACTAAGAGAAAGATTAGTTTTCTTCCCTAAATAATACCAATACAATCTAAAAATAATATTTTTTCCATGCTATATAAAATTTCCAAATTTCCATCTAAATGGACCAATTATTTCCAACATACCCAAAATACTTCAAAATATGATAAAATAACATCAACAAACCACAAATAACCCACAAAAATAAGAAATTTTCTCAAAAACCCACAGTAGCCTAAGAAGATGTGAAAAAACCCCAAAAAGGCAAACCAGTACACACTAAGGGTAGTCATAACCCAAAAAAAGTCGTTAACCAATCACCTTTCATAGTGGTATAATTTATTACTCCCTACGTTTTATTATTTAAATACAAATAGATTATTGCCATGTGTTGTACTCCATACCAATCTACAAAAAAATATAAATAAATCGATTTATAATTAGTTGGAGCTTGAAGAGTTGCGGATTAGTTGGAGATTGAAGAGACCCTGTGGCAAGGAGCTTCCATGGCGACGATTGTTACTGTCAAAGATGTTTTACCTAACGAATTCGTCAAGGCTCACACTACCCATCTCAAGCGTTCGAGAAAAATTGAGCTTCCACATTGGACCGATCTTGTGAAGACCACCACATTCCAGGAAATTGCTTCATATGATCTTGATTGGTATTATATCAAAACAGCTTCTACGATACGCAAGATTTATCTGAGACATGGGATTCAAGTCGTTGTTTTCTGCAAGATCTATGGTGGGAGTCAGAGAAATGGGTCTGGTATTATATCAGAGCAGCTTCCACGACACCCAAGATTTATCTGAGACATGGGATTGCAGTTGTTGCTTTCCGCAACATCTATGGTTGGAGTTAGAGAAATAGGTCTTATAGTATATCAAAGCAGCTTCTAAAATACGCAATATTTATCTGAGACATGGGATTGGAGTTGCTGCTTTCTGCAAGAGCTATGGTGGGAGTCAGAGAAATGGGTCTGGTATTATATCAGAGCAACTTCTATGACAAGCAAGATTTATCTGAGACATGGGATTGGAGTTGCTTCTTTCCGCAAGATCTATGGCGGGAGTCAGAGAAATGGGTTTCACCCGCCACATTTCTGTAAGAGAAGTGATTCTATAGCACATAATATTTTGCAGCAACTAGAGAAAAGGAAGATTATTGAGATGGATCCCAATGGTGGAAGATATATTATATCCAGTGGGCAAAGAGATCTAGACCAAGTTGTTGGACGAAGATTATTGAGATGGATCCCAATGGTGGAAGACATATTACATCCAGTTAGCAAAGAGATCTGGACCAGGTTAATGGACGAGTTGTAGTTGTTGCACCTTGATTACCCGCGATTCATAAGAGTATTTTTTATGACTTACTTGAAGAAAATTTCAGGGTTTGGCACTTTCTCAGGGAGTTCATACCAGAAATAAAAGTAGAAGCAACAACCATGGAGAGATTGCAGATGATATTTTCAAGAGCAGGGGGAATGGGACTGTGCATTTCAGATGTCCCCATGCTCGCCTTGTTTATGGGAAGGAAATCTATATTAAATTGTTAAGATTTTCCCCTAAACTTATTTTTGAGATCCAAGAGCTTGATTGATATTGAGATATTTATTCTCCCTTTGATTTTAAGCTAAAACAAGGCTTCATTTGAAGCCTACAGGTTAAGAGTTTATACGGTTCATTTGTTGTTTCCAAACCATCATTATGGCCTTGCACACATCCCATTACCCCCATTACGCAATATATTCCACCATTATGTGATACAATATACTTTATCAGGTCTGTAACGGTAAGAATAGAGAGATATCTTCTCAACTATCCTATATTTTTCATAAGTTATTGAAATAGATGGCCCAATATGCTTTGTAAAGCAGGCTAAAGGTTTTGGTAATAGAGCCTAAAATATACTTCTGTTTCGCTCGTATTTCTGTCTCTTTAAAATAATGACTCATATTCTTTTTATTTCAGTAACAAGAGAGAAAATACAAGGGTACCTATAGACTCAAACATCACAACAACATATATAAAAATGGAAACAATAGTTTCACCCCCATTATACCAACAACTATCATTCAACAGAGAACAAAGCTCACATCCAACACTGAGATTCATCATTTCCAGATGAAAATTCACTAAAAAACTCATCTCCATGATACCATTAACTATCACTTAGAAGATAATTTGGCAATAGATAGGAAAACAACATACTTCTAGATGAAAAAACAATTAACCACTAGGAGAGGAAAAACAATATACTTATAGCATTTTCAAAAACATCAAGTAGAACGAAGAAAAATCGATTGACAAATAGGGGAGGAAAGAAAGAGTGGAAAATTTGGAATGGGAACTCTCAATGGGAATAAGGAAGACTCTAAATTTAAGCTATAAAATATCATGTTCATGGTCAAAACTTAAAAAGTGAAATTTAAGAGTTATAATGTACCCAATTTTTACCTCACAAACCTTGCACTAGAGAATCAAATTTGGTTGAGGAAGGATTTTTTGTCAAAGTTTTATAGAGTCATAGATGGTAAAGTGAATATTCTTTCAACATTTTCTCACCATCAAATAGAAATATTTGTTGGAAATAATACTGAGAGGGGGGGGGGTGAATCAGTATTATCAGATCAGTAAAACTTTTTCATTTCCATACTTAGATACATATACGCTACTTCAGTTAAGAGAACCCGCGTGTATACGCGACTGTGTCTAAATAAACTAGCGTATATCCAGATTATTTATGATTCAGATAATCCATTACATGATGATCTTTAAATGATGCATCAGAACTTTATTGATCATATGAACAGTAAACAGAAGCAGTAAACAGAACAGATCATCACACACAAGAAGAACACATGAACACTGTGATATAAGGTGGAAACCCAATGTGGGTGAAAACCACCTGCTACAATTTGTTTCTATCTTCCTTTAATAAGAAACTTCTTTTACAATGTATTGGTGCAGTCCTTTACCAGTATGCAGGCTGCAACCTGCGGAGAGCTACAACTCTCTCTCGTTCTCCAACTTCTCCTGGAAGGGAGCTACAACCCCCTTCTTTAGCTCTTGCACTAGCCAAGATACTAGTACGTAGGTACTGGCCTATAGAAGGCTACAACCTTCTCTTCCTTCCTCCAGGTACCACGTTTCATCAATTTTCAGACTGGATACACTGAAGCACAACACTACAATCTGAAGGCCACGTTTCATCCAATTTTCATACTGGACCCATCAATACCATTGAAGCTCACAAACACTTAGCAACATCAACACCCAATACCGAAACCCTGTCAAGAAAAGCAGTCACCAGAACACAGAGCAGAACACTGCACTCTGCAACAATATTCAGAACCAACTGTATCATAAAAATCACAGCTTAAATGGTGTACGCTATTTGGACAAACCAAACCCGCGTACATACGTGCTTTTACCAAAGCCGACCCGCGTACATATCTATAAAAATTCAATCAAGACTTGCAGCTATCTCAAACTTAAGTTATACCCAGTTCAGAACATTACATGCGTCAGTATCCAGATCTAGAACAAGCATAATCAACCATATAGAGATAGTTCATTTCAAACCATTTGATCCCGATCTATCCTTTGATCTTGTTCTCCATCAACTTGTGATATCCCTCCTTAGATTAGATCAAGCAACCCATAACCTGCATACTGGATCTCATCCTTCATCAGATATTCATGACTTTTTCAATACCTTTGCCTAATGATCTTCTTCTCCTTTTATGGTCTTAGGCCTTGCTCAATACCATGGTCCAAAACCATAACAAACCAATACCATGCACCCAACACTAGGGATCAACACATCTGACGAGGTACCATGGTCCAAAACCATAGGTTCAAGTACCAAGGACTAACTGCCACGAACCAAAGGTAAGTTATCCAACATATACGCACTTTTCCTCACATGAAAGTGCGTGCATACGCATACGCGGAGTGGTAATGTCTAACCCGCATGTATACGCGGCTTTGTCACAATGAACCTGCGTATATATAATCATGACTTCATTCTTGTAGACTGATCATCAATTCCTTGTTGTTGACCTCCTGTACTATGATTTGTCATCTGTGTGGTTTGCCATCAAAGACAACACTTATCTCATAATGCCAACAATATTCACTCTGAGCATGATTGGATTTGCATGTTTTAATATTTAGTATTTTTTTTGCAATGTCGTTGTCAAAAGTCGTCAAAGAGCATAATAGAAAAAATATTCAAAATAACTTATAAATGAACTCTTTTGGAATTCAGTACATGAAATGCATTAAGATTGGTTGTCAAGGGTCTAGTAGTATGGGCGAGATACCTCTTCACAAATATGGTGCTCCAGGTATTTTTAATTTTTTATTTGCACTTCTCTACTCATTTACATACCTTATGCAAATTTAATCAAACTACCCACTACCTCATATGGCCCTATAGTTGGAGGAGGGCACATCAATTTGTGTACAAGATCTTCAATTTTGGCCTACCTTTAATATAGTGAAGTGGAAGGAGATTATTTCCCATTATTAGACATTATGGATAAAAAAGAACATTATAATGTTTAGGGATGACATTCCACCAGTAGTACCCCTTTACTTTTTTGTTTACCTAGAAGCCCTTAACTCTTGATAAATAAATTAATCAACTTATGGGTATTCAAGGAAAAGTAATCTATTTGAGAGAGAGAGATAGCCAAAAGAAAGTATTATTATTTTGAAAAGAAATTGTAGATCCAAACAAAATTTAATGGAAATCTACAGTCATTTTATTGGTGTACAGGTGCGGTGATAAAGTGTTCTTATGGATTAAGAAAGGTGGGCAAGAGAAACATAGTGAATGGATACTGAAATCAACTAGCATGCTTATGATTCCATCAACCGCGGGTTCTTGATTTCAGATTACAGGCTTCACTCATTATATCCCCCCAAGAGAATTACAAGAGGATTATGATAAACTCACATTCAATAACCAAATCACTTGTGAGGACAGGTATTAATTATGTAGGCAAAATTTATGCAATTTATATTTATCCTAACTTCTTTAATTTGCTTGGAAATTTCATCAATATAGGAAAAAAATAAATGGATGTCATAAATGAGATCTAACAATAGTTGTGATAGAAGTTCCAAATGAGGGGAGGATTTAGCATTGGAGGAAAAAGAGAATGATAGAATGCTTCCAGGACCTGTATATGAATTTTTTGATTTAAAAATTCTAGAGCGGATTTATTTCCGAAAATTTGTAGTGGTAGAAACACCCAAGTTCTGAATGTATGGGGGTGGTTAGCTAGGATAACCTTAAACCTGATTTTATACAATAGGCACCGTCTTCAATATTTATTCCGGCTTTTAGATTAATGACATCATGGAAAAGAGGACTAGTGGTAAATCTAGAAAGGTTGCTAAAGGAGTCTATATACAAAAGACTGGGACCCAAAAAAGGAAATGCCAGAAGGGAAACAATAGTAATAATGACATCAAGTCAAGATTCTACAAAAAAGAAAATTCATCACCTATACTTGATTCTTGGCTCTTCCACATAGGTTTCTAAGGCAGCCAAGTATGGATGGTTCCTTTAGCTCTTTGGTAGCCAAAAGGATAGTGAGAGATTATGTTGTGGATAGAAAAGTATATGGCTTTGTTTGCAATGCATTTTTAAATAGTTCTCTGATCAAGTGTAATGCCAATAACACTTTCCAATTGCTAAGTTTTAAAGATTGTCTTGTAGATATGAGATCCTTGTCTTTAATATTGAGTTATGTGAACTTGATTTGTTCTATGAGTTGGACTGTGCTTTTCGGGATGGAAGGAAGTACCAACAACTGGTATGGCCATAAAATCTATGCCACCCTCTATACATGGAGTTTTTGTGAAAATTAAAACCATTGGTATTACTTTGGGGATGGATTGCTTGCATTTGTATTTAATTAGGAGACGAATTATCTTTATGTAGAAAAAAGTGTCTTATGGTTTGGGTGTCACTGGTTTGGAGATATGGTGCATTGTAGGGGAGGAATTTAGTTACAAAGATGGGAAATGGGTATATAGTGTTCTATAAGGCCTGGTTTGGGTCAAGTGGGAAATGGGCAGTTGTCTTGTCGTTGACCATGTTGATCGAGAGGAATATGATAGAAAAATATAGTGAACTCATGTATCCTCAAGGAGTATATGTGAACTTTATCTCTAAAAATATTTCCAAGGTATTTGGCTATGGAATTATGGTGTACTCTTCTGCATGTTGTTGAATGTTATCTTTCCTGGAGTTCTCTGCAAGTGGGAAAACTTCCCATTATGATATATTTTTTTATAAAAAAAAACTTCAGTCATTTTTTAACAAGAAGAAGAGTATTCATATTTCTCGATAAAGAATTTTTATATATATGAGGATGATAATGAATCACTCATCTTGATCATTTTGTTGGTTTCTCCCATAAACAAACTTTCCTTTTCTACCTTTTCACATAACTTCATTTCTAGCTCTTTTTACTAGCAGACAGATAAACTAAGTTTGTCATGACATAGAATCTAATTTTGTAATCTCAAATGCACTTATGACTGTTACAAACACCATGACATACTTAGAAACATCAATTTATTTATAAACTATAGCCAAATTTTCAAAAAAAAATTGGTTCAAACTTCTTTTCCTCTATCTCTAGTGGTTCAAAATTTTAATTAAAGTTGTCTTCATTAAGTGTCACTTGGCACATCAAAGATGCCCTATTAATTCTTTTTTGTGTGCCTGAGATATCCAAAATTTCATCCACTCTTATCAAGTTTCAAGGTATACAGGATGAGTGGAAAATATGTGCATTCATGTGTATATGTGCCCAGAAGTTTAAGAATTCCATCTGTGATGTAAGTTTCTCCATTGACCATTTGATAACTTATCAATCACTAGCATTCATTCTAGTTGATGGCAGTCATTTTCCCTACTGGATGCAGGCAAAGAAGACAACCATATATCTACCCTCAAAGGCCATGCAATTTTAATAACTACAACCACCGATGAAGGGTTTCTTAGAAGAAATCGAGTGCATATTGTTAAAGCTTCATGCATTGATGGAAGATTAAAAATTTGAACAAAGTGATTCCTCCTCATTAGCTAGGTTTTTGCATTACCTTAATGATCATAATTATATTTGAATATATATAGAGGTCACTACTCCTTTTTGGATTAGATGTGAAGAATGTTTGCAAAGAATTCCACCGAGTATATATATATTATATATATATATATATATATATATATACTATATATATATTATATATAGAGAAGAGAGAGAGAAGAGAGAGATAGATAAGATATAGATATATGTAATATGTATATGTATATGTATATTATATATATATAATATAGATAGATAGATAGATATATCTATATATGGATATATCTATATATATATAATATATATATTATATATATATATATAATATATATATATATATATATATATATATTATATATCTAAAAATGTTGTGTTTTTGAAAAGTGTGAACTTGTGTTGGCTCTTGAGCCTTATCACACTAGAAAGTTTGAAACACAAAAATATTGTAGAAAATGGGATTACAAAGGTCCTCAATATTTTTGATGTATTCCATGTCCCTCCAAAGTAAGGTGTTAAAATCCAATTTTTAATGGAGAAAGACATGTTTGTGGAATCTGAAGCCTTCAAATGTGAGATTGGCTCCAAATCCCCATGACTTTAGATCTCCCATATCACTCCAAGGAGTCTTTTTATCCATATTGTTCAGGAACTACTCTTTTATGGAATGTTCAAGGGGAACACAGGACCTGCAGGTGGCATGGGAATCAATTGCAACCTATCTAGAAATGCCATCCATAAGTTATCTTGAGGATGATAGAAGACAACATACAAAATTTCTAAACTTGTTGTTATCTTCTATGGGCTCGTCCTTTTCCAAAAGATTAACAAAATGTAGATTAATTATGTGTGGATTCTCTATCGATTGTCCCCACCCTTTAAAGTGTCTTAGTAAGAAAACAGTGTGTGTGGACGTTGAGGATTATGTTTCTTTTATAATCCTTTGAGGGTTTAGCATGATGCAAGTTACAAAAAAACAAATTTGGGAGGTTTATTTACTAATTATGAATGAAATAATTCTATCTGGGTAAAGGATTGATGAGGAATGAAAGGTGGTAAAGGAAGAAATTTATCCTTCCACTTCCATGAATTCATTGGGAAATATTCGTAGATGGAAGAGACAGAGTGGGTATTTACACCCCTTAGTAAGAGCACTAGAGGGAACACACAACCCTATGAGGATACAAAGGAAATTTTGAATTTTCCCATGCTTACATCATGTCATGACCATGACATGGGAAAACTAAAGAAGAGACATCTATAACCAATTCTAGTCTCCTTGTTGCTCCATTCATTAAGGCACGTTAGATGACTTACCCAGATCACGATCAACATTTCCGTCAAATCCACTTAGTGGTACCTAAGTCTTCCTAGATGGAGGTCCAACACCACTTTGATGACAGAAGGTTCCTTAGAGGGTTTTTCTCCATGGATTTAGATTGTGAGGGTAAGTATTCATTAAAGAGTGAGATTAAATGGTTGATGGAAAAATTTATATATAAATCACCACCTTATCCCTCCTCAAGCATTATTATCTTTGAATATTCCTTTTCTTGGGGCTTGTATATATTATTCTATTGGAGGAACATGTAGTTGTGAACAATTAACTAACATGCTAGTTGGAAAATGTGAAAAGGGAAGATATAGGCCCTTTGGTATAGACTCTTTAGTATATTTTTTTATTAAGTGGGAAAAATACAGGAGACTAGATCCATCACGCAAAATCCTTTCAGTTGTGTTATAGTTATCAACTGACAACAACCATCACGCAGTGGCCTTTAGATAGATAAACTCAAAAATATGGATGGGGTATAGGATCATATGTGGTGGTTGGATCAACATTTCCCTCCTATTCCTTCCCCACATGTTACTCTCATTGAATATTACTCTCTCTAAGGTCATATTTATTATTCAATTGTAAGAACTAGTCTCTGAAATAAGTAACATACTTTCCCATCCAGATCCACTAATAAAAAAAACATAGTGGCCATTCAACTTAGACTCTTTATAGTGAAAGATCAACATTGTTTCCTCAAGGGAAAGGTAGAGCAAATTGCAACTATCACCAAACTTTCTTCCAATGGTATTAAGTTTTTCACATCAGGTGGAAGTCTTCTGCCAAATAAAGTTGGGGCCAGGTGGGTTGGGCGATGATGTGTGGTAGTAGCTGGAATGATGTCTATGTGAAGTTTATGTGAAGTCAATAATTTCTTAGTAGTTTTATGAGGTTGAGTATGAAATAATATACAGTGATATGGTCCAAAAGTCCTGCTAATGGAGACTACACAACCAACACTAGATATTCAACAAGTTTTTTAGAATAGCAAGGAGAAGCTCGATGGTGGTGGAAGGAACTATTCAAACTGCATGGCACATTTTGATGGATTTATCCTTCACTAAAGAAGTATGGTAAAACAATTTTTAGCTTATCTGAAAGTAAGCAGAAATATGAAGAATCATTTTCTTACTTTAGTGTGTATAAATAATTAAGAATATCAGTCTCTTTGAAGGGAAGTCTCTCACCGTTAGAAATTTGTCATAAAAGAAAATATGTTGATGATGTTAAGTCATCTCCAAAGCCCAAACCTATGAGAAAAATTAGGTCATTAGAGATAATCAGGTTTTTTTATGGTGTTAGATAATAGATATCTTTGGATTCGTAGTGCTAGAGTTTCCCTGTTTCTTTTAGGTTCATATAATCTTTCTAACAAACGGGGCCTTGGGAGAGGTTATAATAATTGGGCAGAGTTGAAAGCTATGGTATCTTTGACTAGGATCACATTGGAAAATGATATAGTATTGTCTCCAAGTAGTGTCCCCCATATAATTTTCAACATGGTTGTTATGAGAAATCAAATATTTGTCTTCCTTTAATAAACCGGATATATAATTTTGGCCATAAGGGGATATATTATTAACCCATATTTTTTGGGAGTTGATATTCTTCTTGAGAGCTCAAGAACTCTATAGCTTGGGAATTGTGCTATAAATTTTCTTATCATGTTTTTCTTTATAAAGAGAGAGGCCTTTTGCATTAGGGTTTCCTTAGGGATGGATTGGAGATTTTAACTTCTGAGACTTCTAAAATTTTCCTCACAAAGAAAGAATTATTATGTTTACGATGAGATCCATGTGATGAGACCTCATTATGAGCGCTAGGATCACCAATGATTTCATGTTCAAAGATTGAATATGTTGGAGATGCCATTGTGGTAACTAAAAAATCTTGGTTTGGCACTTGATCGTTGGTGTGGAAATCATATCCACAAGTGTGACCTTTCCCTCTTGCCATCTAAACATTTTTAGTTTATTGATTCACATTCTTTCTTTTTTCCAAGTAAGATCTCATAGGAAAAGCACCGGGTACTTCCTTTCATTTTATAAATGGTATCCAACATAAACCTGTTCTTGCTAATTAGGGTGCTTTATCTAGTAGGAATATTAAGGCACACAATAAAGGTAACTAACCTAGGGAATTGATCCCCATATTTCTTACATGAAACTCAAAGCATTCAAACAATGGAGTGATGCACTGGGCTATTAATTCTTCTTTTTTATTAAAAAAGAGAATTAAAAAATTCTTGAATATTTATCAAGAGTGTAAGAAGGAACTATGGAAAGTGTCGGTGAAGACTAAAGTCATTTTTTGAAATGAATTACTTTGAGTTACAATCCCAAGTGGGCATCATATTTCCAAGGCTAGATGCATTCTGATGATTGAAAATTGCACCTTGAATAGCTTAGCAATGGAAAATTTTTCTTTTTCATATATTCTGAAATGTCTCCTACATTTTGATATTCATCATATTTTTGATTCATCCATAGCCAGTGTCATTACTAAACAAATTCCAGTCTATACTTTCAATGATATCCTTCTTAAAGAAATTTATGCTCTTAAGCCCAAAGTTTGATGGAGTTATTGTAACATGGATTTTTACTAGAGAGGAGGGGCAGGGATGGAATCTATGATTTTTTATTAGTTCCATATCCAATGGCATCAATCAAAATTTCCCAGTTTACGCTTTTGATGACAGCCCCCTCAATGAAATTTAAGCTCTTAATCTCAAACTTTAATAAAGTTATGGGGAACTAGATTTCCCTAGAAAGGAGGAGCCATGGTGGAATTTATGATTTATGACTAGCTGTAATCATGTTTTCTAAATTAGGAAATATTGATAAATAACAAAGAGTTTCTATATAATTTATTTGAATAAAATATCCTACAAAATTATTGAAGCACTTGTGTCTCATAGGGTCATTATCTACTTGTGCGAATATTAATTGTTCTTTTTCATGATGATACTAGCTATCATATGTCACTCATTCTTGATATTGAAGCCCATTTGAAAACTAAATTTGACAATATTTCTGATTCCTTTCAAATGGATGAAACTGGTAAGAAATCTACTTTTAAAGAATTGGATATAGAAGAAATGATGTTTTCAGTTTATGTATGAACCATGATATCATCAATTTTATTTTTAGTCTTATTAATTACAATCACATTACATACCTCAGATGTGATAGGAGTCAATTCTCCTCAAAGCTCGTGCCTTCCAGAAAGGTCAATTTCATTGGAATTGTGATATTATTTTATAATATGCTTGTTGTGAGCTCAACATGTCACTTATGGAAATTGAAATTGGGTGGTAAGGATAAAAATCATTCCTCACAACCACCAGAGATAAACCTAATTCACAACTTTCTTTGTGGAGCTTATAATTAATATCATGATGACCACAATTTTATTTTGTAGCAAATTCATTCTACTCTTTGAATAATTTAAAGCACACTATTTTAACAAGGCGAGGAGATAGGTATGGATAACTAGGAAAGGAAGGTTTGGAATTGTCTAGGCTATTTCGATTTTCATATTTCTATTTCACTTATTTATAGAAAACTATATATTCAAATACGAACTCAATTCAAATCAAACTAAACTAGACAAGCCTAATTATGAAGATGTTTCTCTCTCCACTACCTTGCAATGACATTTTTTTTTAATATACTTGAATTTCACTCATAATAACCTGGATTTATATATTTCTTTTAACACCAAATTGACATCATGATAAACGTATAAATACCCCATTAAGTATGACCTAAATATAGTTCAAAGAATCTCAACTTTAGCCCATGCACGTGGCAGAGTAATTTCTTATCAATGAAGTTTTATTAGAGGCACTATTTGTTTGTTTGTTTTGCTTAGAAAAAAAAAATTCTCTTGGTTTTATGTGACTTTCAATTTATCATTTGTAGCATGTTGAGAAATGGAAAAAAATAGTGTGACATTTATCTTGCAGAAATTGATGTTGAATTAAAGGATATAGGGTTTAACCAAGCTACAATCTTCGTTGGTAAAGGAAGAAGAGCATCTTAAAAAGTTGCCTACGAATACACCATATATAGAGTTTGAACACAAGTAATATATGGATTTTTGTTTTGTAGATATGTTATTTTTTCTACCTAAGATATCACAACAAGAAAAAAATTGCTATTGTAGGAACTGTTTGAGGACCTCATTAAGGTTGATTCTTCTGATGTCCTACTTTATTGATACCTTCTAATGACAGGAAGGATTTAAATATGAATTAATATGTTCCTAAAACAAACCAAATTCAAAGTCTATAGATATAAAAGATAAAAAAGAATTGTTAATGCCTTCATTTGATTGTTACTTGACTCTGTTGTGGGCAGGTTACAAGAAATGGGATTGGAAAAGGGATGGGGAGAGAATGCAGATAATGTCTTGGATATGATTCATTTGATGTTGGAGATCCTTTAGGCACCTAAGACATAAAATTTGGAAATGTTTTTAGTGGGGATTCCTATGGTTTTAAATGTTGTGATTCTTTCACCTCATGGTTATTTTGGACAAGCAGATGTTTTAGGAATGCTAGATAGGACATTGGTGCATGGGTAAATAAATTTATTATAATTTCATTATTGATTCCATGATAGCCTCTCTTTATTATTTGATTGTATTTTGAATGTTTCTTATGATTTTGTTTTGTATTTTAACTATGAAATTGAAACTAGTTGTTATCATGTCCATTTAAAAAACATCCAAAGCGTGAAGATGAGTTTAGTATTACATGATATTAATTGAAATCCTCCTAGTTATTTTGTGTTAATTTATTTTCACTGCTATTACAAAAGTTTACTTTCATGTTGTTATTTGAGCACAATTTGTCTATATACTTGACCAAGTTCATGCGTTAGAGAATGAAATGTTATTGCGAATAAAATGATAGGGGTTAAACATCATACCCTAGATTATTTATTTTAACAAGGAATATACAACCTAATTTTTTAAACATGTAACTTAGTTGGCATGATTGTTTCTAAGCTTTCTCTGAAGGTTGAATATAACTAAGTTACTAAAGTGTTATTTTCTATGGTGATGTTTTATGTGCTTTATTTATATGGGTCATATGGTCAGGTGAAAACAAGTTCGAGTTTCTTGCTTTTATGGGGGAAATAGCATTGACATCGTTGACATTGAGGTATATGTCATATCAATCTTTAATAGTCTACTTTAGTTAATATTCAAGTATTCATCATATTTCATGTATTATACCCCACATCGTATCTTCTTTCTTTTTTAGGAGAGGAACTCAATATTGATGGTAAGAAGCAAGAATTGAAGAAAGAGGAGAACAATAACATTGAACAACAAATGCAAAATGAGAGAGATAAGAGAACCAGTATAGTGATACCCTTAAATTCAATATCTTGCATAAGTCACACACAGAGAATTATGGTCAAGTCTCCAGAGTTAGTGGATTCACCTGCAATGCCTTGGAAACACAATGATAATGTTTTAAAATGATGAAACAATATTTCATGTGTAAATTATAGTCCAACCAATATTAAGTTGGAAACTCATATTGTAATACTTGAAATTTTATATAGTAAAATTTATGTGGTTGAAATTATTTTTATTTACACTTTATATTATTTAGTCTTGTAATTAACATATGTAACTTTGTGTTATCAGATTAGATGAACATGCACATTGTATGACAATTTTTTTTTTAGTCGTTAAAATAATACTAATTAATTTATGTTCATTAATAATGAACACACAAAACCAATCTAAAACAATTAAATTAGTATTTTATATTGATTAATGATGAACACATAAAATGAATATATGACTAAATTAGTCGTTTATAATGATTATGGATGAAATTAAATCAAATTAATAGAAACTACTAAAATAGTCGTTTATATAATGAATATGAAACTACAAAAAAAAATGACTACTGCAAATGATAAATTTGTGATTACAAATGATGACTAAATTTTGCATACATATGACTAGTAGCTAATTTATAGTATCTTATAACATGACTAAAATATAGTTAGGTATTTCTTTGGTCATTAATTGGTTTCAAAAAATGATGAAAATTTTCATTAATATGACTATTTGTAGCTAATTTACAGTATCTTATAACACGACCAATATTTTGGTCATATTTCTTTAGTCATTAATTGGTTTTCTCGGGTAATCATATAGTAATATATTGTGTTGTATATTTGGTCATTAATTGTAGCAGTTAATGACTAAACCAATGACTAAATGAATGACCAAATTAATGACTAAATGTACTACTAGATGATAAAATTGAGACAATCAATTAATGACTAAGCTAAAAATGACTAAAAGTTGGTCATGTTATAAGATACTGTAAATTAGTTACTATTGGTCACTAACTAAAAATAGGTCATTTATATGCAAATTTGAGTAGTTTTTTAGTAACTAATTAGCCATTTTGTACTAGTTAAATATGTCTTTAATCCCGACTATTATATCTCCAGCGACTAGACAATTATTTTTAAAGACAATATAATATCGTCCCCTTGGGGTAGTTCAATTGACAATGACTGTGGAAATGAAGTCTCAACGAACCAGAAGTATTGAGTTCAAATATTCTGATATCCCCCCGATCGGGGTGAGAAGTTATACATGATGAAGATATAGTCCTACTAAGCTTACGAGAAAAAGATAATATAATATCACTGTTCATCTTTAGAGACAATATAAAACAATGAATCCAAAAAATATCTCACCATTGAAATAAGTCAATATAAAAAGTATTTAAGTAAAGTAAACTACAATACCATTGATTAATTTCTTATTAAGGAATAGTGGAATTGAACCATTGAGCTCCTATGGATAAGGAAGGTGCTCTTCAATTGATCTAGATCTCTTTAAGGAATTATATGAGGAGTTATGGAAGTCCTTGAAATTTCATATATAGGCATTGATTTTGAAAAAAATATCATCCAAGTTGATTGAAGTGAACTAGACTTTAGAATTGGAAGCAAAATAAACCTTTACTCAGGTTACTAATGACATGCATATGCCATCTACAAGGGTCCAATTGTCCAACACCTAGATCCATATCAGATTGTTTTAGGAAATCTCACCTATAAAATACATAAGGCATAAAATTAAGATATTCATAGGAACATTTGGATTCAATAATATTGAAAAATAATCATCTCTACCTCGAACTCACTTCCTTGTAGTTTTTAGGAACAAAATTTTGGGTTTGCTTCTATAGTGTTGTCCTTTCAGCCTACAAAAAGAGCTACAATAAGTGGCTGGGTATGATCTATAAAAGGCTAGAAACTCAAAGGGTTGAAATTGTAGCCTAAAACACTAGAAGGTACACATTAAATAAAATATAACACAGCACATTGAATCTATTGAATACTTTTTCCATACTAACGAAATTTATTTAAAATGGAAAATAAAAAGTAAGGAAATAGGTGCCTGAATAATAGTTTCAGAAACATCATATAAAATATGTTTCACATCATAGGATATAGGCATTGGGCATATGACACTATAAAAATTTTGATCATCAATAGGAACCAAGTGGTATACCATCATATATATTCTAATTTGAAAGTTAAGAAGTGGTTATCTAAATTAACTAGAAAATAAGAACAATTGATATTCAATCGTTTCAACTTAGGCCTTAAGCACAAAGGTAAATTCATACACTTGTATCACGAAAATGCAATAACATTACTTCTACAATTATATATTCAGTATAGATAACCAAAGAAGTATTCAAACTTTCTACCCACAAATAACTCCCACTACAATTTTCTTTTCTCCAATGCAAATTTACTCCATAGTGCCAAGATAGTAGGAAATTCTTCTGATGTTTCATATTTTTCCTTTAGATGTATATATAATTAAGCGTATGCATTACAGGTCATATTCATGGCCATTAAATTTAGAATTAAGAGCATATAAATATTTTAATTAAAAATTTTATTTTAATTCTAATATAAGATAATTAAATTTTTGCACTAAGAAGTGAGGTGCATTTTACAACCTAGACTGAGGAAGATGTATAACATCCTTACCTAACACATGGCATAATTTGACCCAATATAATCATTTTTTTGAAATGAATAAAATTTGGAAAATAGAATTCTTGTATGGATGCGATGTGTAAGATATATGCTTATAAACCAAAATCTTGAATGTAAAAATGAAATTTTCAAAAATAAATAGCAAACATTAATACACACACACTAGTGTGCATCCACCTTAACATGTAACTTTTAAGCATTGAGCAATTTGCATCTTAATTTCTTTTGATCCTTGTTCGTGTTTAATAACACTAGAGTTAAGATGGATATATGCTAGTAAATATCAAATGATAATTCTTTTATACTAGAATTTTCCTTGACACAAATTCCTTGCAATTAAAATTGTCAAATCTGGCAAATGTAATCGCTAGTAGTTGAAACTGAACATATTTTTGTTATTTTGAAACAATAGTTTAATATATTCGTTAAGGTATTAACTTTTCTCATAAAAAGTCACGATGGATCATGATGTAATCTATAAGCAATCATCAAGGATTCTTAATAGAAATTAGAAAAGAGATCAATAACACTTGCATGTAACCAGATTGTCCTTAATTGCTCTATAAGTGCCTTTGCAATAGACTCTATAATCCACCAATAAGTATATGTAGAAAACCTAAACCCATGTAAAAGATCAAACTTCTTATCACCTCACATGAAACCCGTGCTTATTTCCTACAATCAAAAGGACATGTTCAATTTTAGATTTATGAATTTCTATTTGTTTCATAATATTAAATATATGGAAAAAAACAGAGTTATAAGAGATTGCAAAGAATAGTTAACACATTTTACCTAATATTTTTGTAGAACCGTATAGTCAATCTAGCCACACATTAAACACAATGATGGCATAATATGGGCCTTTTCCACAAATTCAATTTCTTGCACCGTCTTAATTCTACACCAACCTCATGCAATCAATAATATACACAATATAACTAAGTAGATCATGGACTCATTTGTCATTCTAAAATAATGTTGCATGCATAAATCTCTAATTCTACCATTTCCATGTGTGGAATGTTTTCTAAGAATAATCTTGTACAATTTCCCCTTCTCATGAAATCACAATTTTTCATATTCCAAATGGTTCATTTAAGAATGAATAACCAACTATACTTTATGTAAATGGGATTAAAAAATCAAATGTTCATGCACCTAATTAAAATAATATTTCACCTTGTGCTTTTCCCATCCCACCATGTGTTAGAAAAACACATTGAATTTGACTTTTCTCCTCCCTAATCGATACGATTCAAATGAACAATTTTCCAAATAACTTAGGTCTCTTGAAATCAAAATACATATACCTTAATGTAATAAATATGATTAAATATGTGTTATATTCTTTCAATATAGGCACACATTAAACACAATGATGGCATAATTTGGGACTTTTCCACAAATTCAATTGCCGACCCACTCGTAATTATACTTTAACCTCATGCAATGAATAATATACACAATATATAGTAGAAAATAATAGATGGAGTTGGAGGTAATAATGTTCATGGCCAAATTATAAGCAATTTAATGGCATATGATCATTTATGGGTTTCCCTTTGTGAGCACGTGTGGGCTCATTTTCAATTGATAACAACATATTTTCCTTTCTAGATAACTCCTAAAATTATTTTATCAATTTATCCCTTCGACCTTGAATTTTTAAAAAATACTTACCCATTCATATATTGATGAAAAAGTTTCCTCTAATATGATTGTTGGAAATAATACTGAGAGGGGTGGATGAATCAGTATTATCAGATCAATGTAACTTTTTAATTTCCATATTAAGATTCATATGTGTTGCAATAAATGTTTATCCAATAAACATATGATTCAGTTAGTTGATCTTTAATGAGTGCATCAGAACATTATTAACCACATGAGTAGTAAACTGGAGCAGTAAAATAGAACAGATCATCACACACAAGAAGCACACATGAACACCATGATCTAAGGTGGAAACCCAATGTGGGTGAAAACCACCTGCTGCAAGTCGTCTCAATCTTCTTTAATAAGAAATATCTTTTACAATAGTTCTGTACTGGTGCAGACTTATACCAGTACATAGGCACAGAAGGCTACAACTTTCTCTCGTTCTCCAGACTATCCTGGAAGGGAGTTGCGACCCCCTTTGCTCTTGTACTAGCTGATCCATTTACTAGTACGTAGGCTGCTACCTACTAAAATGCTCCAACCTTTACTCGTTTTCCAGCTGCTACTAGAAGGGAGCTAGCTGGTGTACTAGTACGTAGGTGCCGACCTACCGAAGGCTACAACCTTCTCTTTCTTCCTCCAAGTACCACGTTTCATCAATTTTCAGACTGGATACACTAAAGCACAACACCATAATCTGAAAGGCCATGTTTCATCCAATTTTCATACTAGACCCATCTATATCATTGAGGCACACAATCACCCAATACTGAAATAATACTTTCACCAAAACCAACCTGCAAATATTTCCTTATAACTTGCAACTGTTCCATACATTTGTCATACCCAAATCATACCATACATAAACATACGTCAATAATTCAGATCTAGTCTATCAAAACAGATAATGATAAACATTCCAACCCGATCCACCAAGTATCAAATAGATCTGCAGTCAACCAACTTCCTTGTGCACAAACTAAATCAAAATAAACACTTCTCTGACGAATGTACCCAGATCATAATAACAGTAATCAAACCCCACTTCTGAACCCAGAACACTGTAGCAATAAACATAAGTAGCTAGAACATAAATCAAGAGTTGTACGCTACTTCACTATTCAGAAACCTGCGTACATATCTATAAATTCATTCTTTCAAACATTCAGATATTAGTTAACCCAGATTATCGGATTTATAGATCAAGCGTGCGCCACATATCACAGATCAAAATCATATACAGATACCATTATTCCAGCCTTAAGATTTTGACCCATCAATAGAACTTATCCTTCTCCTTGTGCTCAGGTTCCTTCTTCATTCAGATCCAGATCTGCACCATAACCCAATCACAGTATTCCAGATCTAGCACTTTATCAGATATTTAATAATTCAGAAGATGCCTTGCCAAATGATCTCCTTCCTCTTTTATAGCCTTAGGCCTTTCTCAATACCACGAACCAAAAACCATAACAATTCAATACCATGGACCCAATACTTGGGATCAACACTTATGACGAGACACGATGGCCCAAAACCATAGATTCAAATACCAAGGACTAAATACCACGGACCAAAACCATAGGATCAAAAACTGCCATACTAATACCATGAACCAACTATAATATTTCCCATGTGTGTGTGCTTTTCTCTGCATGAAAGTGCGTGAACTTTTCTCTGCATGAAAGGAACTTTTCTCTGCATGACAGTGCGTGAAATTTTCTTTGCGTGAAAGTGCGTGAACTAGAAAATAACTTTGTTGCACTATAATTTATTCTCTACATGAAAGTGCGTGAACTTTTCTCTGCATGAAAGTGCGTGAACGTTTCTCTATGTGAAAGTGTGTGAACTAGAAAAAACTTTGCTGCATTATAATTTATCATCTGAGATGAGTGGGTTGCCATCAAGTACAACATATGTATCATAATGTGTTGTGTAATGAATTCATGATAGATTTTACTATCTCATGATCTATGTTCTGAAACTTTTCCCATTATGGAATATTTTTTCTTCTGTAGCCTATCTATTTCTTACAAATAATCATCAAGATGTTGTTGCGGTAGTTTGGCTTCATCATTAGAATTTTGAATTCATTTTCCTCCTTTACCCATTTTTGAATCAAAATCTTGTAGAGTTCTCTTAACTTCTAGTTTAGATCCCCATGGTTGTTTTATCTCATTAGTGGACTCATTGAAACCCTTAACTTTTTCTCTTCTTTATTAGACATCAACAGAAAAGAAAAGAAAAAAAAAATCACATGAGACTAATTAAGAAATATCATCTTAATCACCTTGAAATCATACTATGGTGTTTCTTAAGATAGGTTACACACTGCCTTTACGTCCAAAATCCACTTTTCACAATTTTTCAATTTTTATACAAATAATGGACCCATTTTTCATTATGAAAGGATTTCACATGCATAAATATCTAATTCTACCATTTCCATGTCTTATATATTTTCTAAAAATACTGTTATAGAATTTTATCTTCTCAAAAAATCACAATTTTCCATATTCCAAATGGTTCATTTAAGCACGAATAAACAACTAGACTTTATATAAATGGAATTAAAAATGAAATGTTCATGCACCTTATTAATTTTGGATTGTATCTTGTTCTTTTTCAAAACAACCATGTTTTAAAAGAACACATTAAATTTGACTCTTCTCCTTCCAACTTTATACTATTAAAATGAACTGTTGTCCAAATAACCTAGGTCTCTTAAAATCAAAAGTCATAATATACCTTCATTCAAGCCTGTAGGAGGGAAGTATAAGTCTAGTGCAATAGTCACCATGATTCCCTAGAGTAGGAAGGGTTCATGATTATAAAATTACTTCCTTGTAAAAGAAATAACTAGAACCCAAACTAAATTACCTACTTAATCTAAAGCATGCCTATAGGAAAAACAAAATGGAAAAGATGATACCTATTATGGCATTGTACTTGTTGATGGTAAAATAGGAATTTGAGCCATCAAGGGTTGACCTAGTAGACACATCTCCTCCACTGTATTAAAATACAACAACTAAGGGAAACTATGAAGTAATATCATGCTAAGACTTAAACGTAAAATTGTATGATTCATTTAAAGAAAAACGACTCTTCTTAATAGTACAACAGATCTTTGTAACTCACAAACTACCTACTATGGATTGAAGGAATGGTTTCTTTTTATACATTTAACTAAGGTAAACCCCCTATATTCACAAAAATAATTCACATTGGGACTCCATAAGTCTTCTTTATATGAAGAAGGATTGTACGATAAATTTATGAAGGATAATTTAAACAAAATTCAAATAGTAAAGAAGTACCCAAGTAAAATAAATCTGAGAGGAAAATATGGAAAGAAATTTGTAAAGACTTGAAGATGAAAACATAATGGGAGACATACCTTCTAGACATTTAGGGGTTGAATCTGGAAAAGGGTAACCTTCTTAAAATTCCCTAGAATTACAAAACCTTGAGCCGACTATTGTCTCCATAGAATTTCTAAATAGATGGCATCCAGGAACACATATACGAAGAATAGAATGTTGTTAAAGGCTTTCTCATTGTGAGACTAAAGGAACACTAGAAAACGCTCAGGTTACCACTTGGAATGAAAACATGGGAAATCCTCAAGTGAAAAAACATAATAAAACCATGAAGATGTTTAGTAGAGATACTTGTTTCAAACCAACAGAGGTAGGTCTAGTAGGGTTAAACTCTGCAAGAAAAATATTGAAATAAAACCCAAAAAAAAATAAACATTGTATAACATTTTTTCTTTAAAACCCTATATATTTCATATTTGTAAACAAATATGGTAAAAAAATACAATAAATTGATGGTTTCGTACATGATAAGAGGTATTTGTTTCTGCGGCTGGTCTGTAGGCTGAGCCTATAGAGGATTTGTTTTTTATTAGAAATTTCTTTGAAACTCTTGAATATATTCCAAGTAGAAAACCCCCACAATGGAACCTTGAGGGGGTAACCAAAAACCATGTATTAAAGATAAAATTGAAATTGAACACATGTTAAAGAAAGTAGCAAAACCGATTGTGAGAAATTTGGTAAGCTTACTTGTTGAATGGGGATGAAATCACACCTCACCACAAATAAGTAAATGATGTTTATCAAGGTGTTTAGTGTTTTCCATGTTTAGAGACATGAAAGTTATTTGATAATGAAGGTGTTGAGGAGAACTATGAGGACTTAAAATTCCAACAATATAATACACTACAAGGAAAAGACCCTCTAGTGGAGGTTTTTCCAAAAGCCCCTATAAAAATAGTCCAAAAATTTGTTTGTAGTGGAGATCACTAGGAAAGTTGGGAAACTGAATGTTTTAGTGTATCTTTTCCAAAAATGCAATTGTAATATAGGAATGCATTAACACATTACCAAGCTATAAGCATTGGTGCTTAATAACATATGGTGCATCGTGAAAGACTTATTGTTTATAAATAACAAAAATATAAGGGTGCATTAAGTACATAATGCGCATTGGTGCGTATACTGCTTGATAGCACTTGAAAAGGGTTAAGTTTTAAAAAATGTCGGTCGTAAAATAATATTTTCCCAGTCCAATGTTATACTCTCATGACACCTTAGTGCTAAACTTGTATATGAACTCCCTGGTGCATAAACAAAATGATGCACTATTGTGGGGTTTTTAATTTAAAAATGGTGGTGTACTTCTTATATTATATGCACCGGTGTCATTAATTGAACTGAAGGACCCAATGCTTAATAGAAAATGGTGCATTGTTGTAGAGTTATTTTATACAAATAAAAACAATAGTGTGCTGCTTATAAAAGGTACACAGGTGCATATACTATTCGATAACACTAATAAAGGGTTAAATTTAAAAAAAAAATGTTGGTTGTAAAATTTGTTTCCACCGTTTCGATGCTCTACTCACATAAAGCATTGGTGATTTCCCTTTCTACCAAAGCCCCAGCGCGTTAACATATGGTGCACCAGGGAAAGGTTTTTAATTTAAAAAACATCGATGCACTACTCATATAATAAGCATCGATGTCGTTAATAGAATTGTACGCCCTGGTGCTTAAGAGACAATGGTGCATATTTCGAGGGTTTTTTTTTTTTGAATAAAAAATAACGGTGCACTAACTTTGGAGGATCAATGCATATACTCAATAGCACCAGACTAGTGCTAAATTTCAAAAAATGTGGGTCGTAAAATTCATTTTCATCATTCTAGTGTTATACTTCCATGAAGCTCCAGTGCTATCACTTTTTCTGAATGCCATGGTGCGTATACAACATGGTGCGTATACAACATGGTGCACCATTGCAGGTTTTTTAATTAAAAATAGAAGTGTGGTAGGTGAAACCGAAGCATCATTGTGTATACTACTCGATATCACTATACACATGTTAAATTTAAAAAATGGCGGTCGTCAAATTCATTTTCATCATTTCGGTGTTATACTCTCGTGAAGCACTGGTGCTATTACTATTTTGAAATGCCTCGGTGCATACATAACATGGTGCACCATGGTAGGGTTTTTATTTTAAAAAATTGTGGTGTGCTTCGTAAATAATCTACACCAATGGGTCTGGTTTTAGCACACTAGAACAGGTTTAAATAAAAAAAAAAAATACTAACTGTAAAATTAATTTTTACCATTTGTAGTGTACTAGAGCTCTCAAGCAGCAATGTCAATTTTACCTTTGTGAAGCACCCTATCATCGAGGCTTCCCTTGATTTCCACCCTTATGTTTGTTGCTCAATGCGTACCTTTCTAATTTTTTCAAATGATCGTAAAATTTATTTTTTATTTATTTATGTGGAAACAGTTTCCCCCTAACGAGAAAATATGCAAGTAATGTCTATGTTTCTCGGTAACTTAGGTTTTTTGTGGAGTATAATTTAATATTAGGTAAAAACATGCATTGATTTTAAATATATATTATTACTACTTAGTATGGTGCTTTCGAGAGCTTTGACTCACACTGTTTAAGGTGCACCATATAAAATTATAGGGTGCACCGCAAATTGGTGCATAACATTAGGGCATCGTAGTGTTTTAATATTATTTGTTGTGTTTGGTAATTGGAAACGCACTAGGTTGTGAAGTTCCATGACATGCCACTTTAAAAGTTAAAGATTTTATGGCGGTGCATCTAGTAAAAGTAACTTCCCAGTGTGTTTATTTTTATCAAATGCACCACATAATATTAAACAATTGTATCTCAGTGTATTCAATAACCTTAACGTTCCAGTGCGATGTGTCGACGTAAAATGAAGCACCAATACAAAATGATATGTAGATGCATCACATTGAAAAATAAAAACAAGTAATGTTATTTAATGTAAATCGAAAGCGATGTGACAAGTCGATGTACACACTATTTTCAATGTATGGTGCGTTCCAATTTTTTTGGCACATCGAGGTTGATATTTATTTTATTAATTGAAAGTTATATGTCCATATTTATAAAGACATTTTTAATTTAATTATTTTTTTTATGTTTTATGTATTTATATGTAAATCATGCAAATATGTCAACGGAGACAGGAGCAAAAACAACATGAGCAGAGGGTTGACTAATACAATATGGTACGAGACTGAGAGGCGTAGGAGAGGAAGAGGGATTTGTACCCTCACCCTATGACTAAAGTTACCCAAGGCCTATTGAATAACGTATGCCTCCTTAAGTACTATGAGGAGGCTACATCCTTAAAGGGTAAAATTTGGCTTTTAACATAGTTGATCCATCATTTGAATCATCATAGAATCATTCATTTGTGTAATGTAAAGGAGGTTGCCCCCTTGAAGAGGCTGAATTCTACGGCATTGATCTATCTTTTCTATCTTTTAGTGAGCTAGTTTCATAACATTTAGTATCGAAGCTTTGAATTCTAGGGTTTCATTGCTCCAAATAGGTCATCGTGGAATTTTCGCTATAACTTTTTTTTTGCAACGTTTCAGAAGCGAAAAAAACCCATTTGAGATAATATCGCACTGAACCTCGGGTCTGAATTTTAGAGCATTTCACGTTATATTTGCGGATATATGATCTGAGGAAGTTGGTATTTTTGCAGAATCCTAAATTACATTCCAAATAGGTGACCTGGGGAAAATCGTCATAACTCTCTCTGAGCATCGGATTGATATTTCGTAAGAAGGTACAAAAATAGGATGGACTGTAGTTTTTTGTATATATTTTTCAGAGCCAAAGGTCGAAACAGGGACACGTGGCATGTCATATAAGTTTGCTTTAGTGAACTAGTCTATAATCAGGTCACTGTGGGAGATTTGGCATAACTCTTCCTTGAAGAATCCAATTGGGATAAGAATGGTGGCATTGGAAAGAGGACAAAGAGGGCTACTGCATGTTGCAATTTCAAAATTGGATGATCTAAAATTATAGAGATACATCAAAGGAAATATCGAGCTCCTACAAAGTGTAAAAAGGTGTGTAGATTTTTTAAAATTTTTGCTTAAGCTTGGTTTGAAAAATTATTTTGAAGGAATTTAAAGGGCATAGTAGAACATTGCTGTCAGTAACTAATGCCCCACGGAAATAAAATGCAAACACCTAGTAAGAAACCTGAAAGCTCTAGCATGACTCATGAAGAAGAGGAAGAAATGCTACATGATATATCAAAATTACAAGACCAAGTGCAACAAATTTCACTCTCGCAAAAGCTAACAGAAGCTAAGATAAATGGCATGGAATCTAAGATAAAGGGCGTGGAAGCCAAGATGAATGGCATGGAAGCTAAGATTGATGATTTGAAGATAGATTTGAAGACATATTTGACAAATTTTCTACAAGAAATACTTACTAATGGCGAAAGGGTAGCAAAGGAAACTCATGATGCAAACAAAATAAATGTTAATCATGATTTCATAGGCTCTAATGTTGGATTGAAGACCCAACATATTCCAAAAATTGATATGAGGAAGTTTGATAGCAAGGATCCAGCAACATGGATATTACAGAGGGAGCAATTTTTCAATCTCAATAATGTGCAAAACACACAAAAGGTACGTATTGAAACTTTATATTTTGAATCAAATCAGTTTGTATGGTATCAATGGCTTTGCCCTCGTAAACAAATTATCACTTGGGCAATTTTTACGGAAGAATTGACAACACATTATGAGGATACAAAAAGCAACACTTTTTTTATCCAATTGATAAGTCTCAAACAAAAGGGTTCAATAATGGAGCCCATTTAGAAGTTCCAAAAATTGAACATAAGGGTAAAAAATATTCCAGAGGAGCATAGGATTGATGTGTTCATAGGGACTTTAAAGGATAATATCCAACATGATGTTCGCCTTTGGGAACCTGATTCATTAGAGAAGGCATTTAGGTTAGCCAGAAAAATGGAAAGCAAAATTATGGCAACCAGGAAGCATACCACTCACAACTATAAAGATGGAAGTGTTGTTGCCCCTAGTCTTCCACAACCTATAAGGTTGACACCACAACAATTGGAAGAAAAAAGAGCAAAAGGGCTTTGTTACAGTTGTGAGAGCAAATACACTAAAGGTCATAAATGTGCTGAGAAGAAATTATTCTACATAGATTGTGAAGAGGAAGAAGAAAAGGAGCAAGAAAGGTCAAAAGAAGAGGATATACTCCAGGAACAAAGCCTAGATAAAGAAGAATTGAATCTGACCATATCTTTGTAATGCATTGGCTGGAATTACCACTCCTCAAACCATCAAGATAGAAGGACAAATCAAGAAGAAAAAGGTAATAGTGTTGATTGATTCAGGAAGTACCCACAATTTTATTCATTGTAACATAGAAAAAGAATTGAATTTCTTCCTATATCTAGCACCAGACTGTCAAGTGATGGTTGCAAATGGAGGAATGATAAATTGCTCTAGAAAGTGCCATAATATCAAGCTATCCATGGGAGAATATGTATTGACTAGTCCAATGCTTTTCATTCCAATGGGAGGTGTTGATATTGTATTAGGAGTCCAATGGCTACAATCCTTGGGTACAATAGCTTTTAATTTTCAAGAATTTTTCATGAAATTTTATGCATAAGGAAAGGAAGTTGAATTAAGGGGTATTGCAGGGAAACCGGGAAACATAATCAGCTCCAACGGTAGGACAAAGCTTCTAAAAAAGGAACAAAGAGGTATAATTGCACAATTATGATCACTAGATGTTTCCACATCGAAATCATCTATTTCTCCATATCTCCAAAAAGTCTTGGACAATCATTCCAAGGCATTTGAGACTCCCAAAGGTCTCCCACCTATTTTTGATCATGATCATGTTATTCATCTGATTCCAGGAAGTGTTCCTCCAAACATCAGGCCGTACAAATATCCCTATGCCCAAAAGAGTGAAATTGAACGTATGGTTGCTGAAATGCTAGAGGCTGGTATAATTCAACCGAGTCAAAGTTCTTTCTCTACTCCAGTAGTATTGGTGCACAAGAAGGATGGATCATGGCGCATGCGTCCAGATTATAGGGAGCTCAACAAGCTCACTATTAAAGATAAGTTTCCCATTCCTGTCATTGATGAATTACTAGATGAATTGCATGGATCAATTTACTTCACTAATTTGGATCTTCATTCAGGATATCATCAAATCGGAATGAAGACTAAAGACATTCTGAAAACAGTATTTAGAACTCATGAGGGTCATTATGAATTTTTGTTCATGCCTTTTGGCCTTACCAATGCACCTTCTATATTTCAATGTTTGATGAATTCCATTTTCAAACCCTTCCTTAGAAAATTTGTGTTAGTATTTTTTGATGATATACTAATATACAATAAGTCCTGGAAGGATCATGTTGAACATGTTGACAAGGTGCTACAACTATTGGAGGAGAAACAATTATATGCAAAAAGATCCAAATGTTTCTTTGGAGTACAAGAGGTGGAATATCTAGGTCATATTGTATCTCATGAAGGAGTTAAGGTAGACCCTAGCAAAATTAAAGCCATTAAGGAATGGAAAATCCCCACATCCCCACATCCATAAAGCATCTGCGAGGATTTCTCGGGTTGACAGGGTATTATTGCAAGTTTGTTAAGAATTATGGGAGATAGCAGCACCTCTAACAACATTATTGAAGAAAGATGCATTTTCATGGACTCCGGAAGCAACAAAGGCCTTTGAACATCTTAAAGAGGCAATGTGCTAAGCACTGGTCTTAGCTACACCGGACTTCACAAAAACCTTTATTGTGGAATGTGATGCTTCAGGAAATGGAATTGGTGTTGTTCTAATGCAAGATGAAAGACCCATTGCTTTTGAAAGTCGTCCAATCAAGGGAAAGTTTTTAACAAAGCTATTTATGAGAAGGAAATGTTGGCAATACTCCATGCACTTAAGAAATGGCGACCTTACCTAATGGGAAGACACTTCAAGGTAAAAATGGATCATGATAGCCTTAAATACTTTTTAGAACAAAGATTATC
>APFE031696456.1:60092-70182 GCA_000404065.3 Pinus taeda | reverse complement strand
TGTCCCCATATTGTTATTACTGTGCCTCATAGAATCCCTCTATTGTTATTTTTGTGCCTTTATATTATTATTGTTAGGTCAGCTGGGTTATATTGTGACTCCTTAGACTCCTATATAAAGGAAGGAGGTTTCGTCATTTGAATCATCATAGAATCATTCATTTCTGTAATGTAAAGGAGGTTTCCCCCTCAAATAGGCTAAATTCTAAGGCGTTGATCTATCATTTCTATCTTTTTGTGAGTTGGTTTCATAACAAGGATTTTCCCTTATGTCCTCCATGGTTTTGCAACAGAGAGTCACCTTTCCACTCTTAGAGATACATTGGGGATCACATAGTTTCCCTAGTATATTTTCAAGTGTCTAGTGCAAAACTACGGATCGCTTATTTTGCTGCAAAGGAGGTTAGGTTCCTCTCACTATTAGTGAGTACCATTGCACAATATACCATTGATTAGAAACACATTAGTTGCCCTATTTTGTTTTATGTTTATTTTTTGGTGTAGAGTCCATGATGTATAAGATGGTCTGCCATTTATTTGTGGTAGTTTTGTATAGATTTATATATACATCGTTATATGATACATAGGAGGTCGAAATTACCTTTTGCTTCATAGTTCTTTTGTTTATTTTTTGAGAGGTTTCTAGAGACAAGGCCTACTTTTTACGGTCACCCTCCTAGGCCCATCACTAAAGTACAGATGTAAATATAGGGTGAGATGATGCCCAAGAGGGGCCAACCAGAGTATCCAACCAAGATTTCCATTGATGCATTGGGCTACTAGCCAATGAGGCCGACCACATGCTTGTCATGGTGTCATGTCCTTACGTGGATGGATTGACGATAGTGTCCCAACATCCTCTTCACATAGGATGAGCCAACATATGAGAGAGATAATATTAGTGTTTTCTTTAAATTAATCTAGTATCATTTTATTGTCTTAATTAATTAGAGTAAAATTTATTCTAACATTTTCTTTAACTTGTTTTTTAAATAGTTTAATGAAATTGTCGAATTATTATTATGTGCTATATATTTTGTATATATTGGCACATTGTTTGGGGACATATGTCCTCCCCACTGGATGCAGATGTATAGATACCTGAGGTTGCGAAGGGTGAGGGACATCCTCGGATGTAGATACCCACAAGCATGTCACCGCGTAGGCTTGATATTAGATTCAGAATGGAGTTGGATTACCTATTCTCTAGAATTTTGGTTGAGGTGAGAGTCCTCCCTATGATGGCTTGAGACATCAAGGCATATACTCGGCTCCTGCAGATCTAGACGGACTTGTCACGCAATATGACAAGTATTATGCATCATATATTCGGAGCTACAAGTTTTTACTAACATTTAAGAGGGATGCTCATGCAATATGTACACAAATTCATCCATTACTACCCCATTAGATGATGATCAGGGTGGTGATTCTTTTGGTAGTACTACACCTCCTCGGGGTGGTCATGTACAAATATAAAATCTTCACTAAAATGTACTACCCCATCGGATGATGATCAAGGTGGTGATCCTTCTAGTAGTACTCCACATTCTCCTCATTCACCTCATGACCCATTGCCTCATGTTTCTCCTCAAAGAGTAGACTAAACACCTCCTCCTCCACCTCATTCTTTGATGCTTGAGGTATTTTTCCATCCTTAATCCTCTTCTATAGACCAGGATGCCATTAGTACTATTATATCAAATATTTTATAGCAGTTATTTGACTTGTTCATGTGTGTGTGTGTGTGTGTGTGTGTGTGTGTGTGTCGAGCATTTTTCTATTCATATTAATATACTTAATTTATATGTTGATGTTGATGTGTATATTGTTAGGTCATTTTAGATATGTTTATTTAATGTGCTTGCAGATAGATGTGTATGTTATAGAAGTTAGTTGACATGAGATGTATATTTGAGGATGTGTGTGGTGATGATGTCATACAATGCATATGTTTTCTTATATGCGATCATGATGATCATACCCTATTAGATTATTAGATTTGTGTGATAGCTAATGAAATTTATATGTGTTAGGGGTGTATATAATTAGATAATGTTAACGAATTTGAATGTGTATTTTAGATGATTTTTATGTTTTTTAGATAGCTATCATCATGATGTTTATTTTTATGAAATTATATTTATTATAGTTTGTGTATTGGCGAACTTATATCAAAATTTTATATATGAAATTACATGCAAAATGACTTTAAATAAAAATTACAAAAATATTTATATAAATTACAAAGTTTAATATAGTTGAAACTATAATGGTAAAATCACCATAATTATTTTTCTATTGCATAGATTATTCATACATATTCATTCTAACTAGATTGTTATTCAAGCAAGGCTTGCAGTAAGCATAGTCCTTGCCTATAGAAAACATAGAAATGAAAAGAAGTGTTTATAAAAACATGTCTAATAAATAGTCACTACAAAGAAATATCAATTTTACACACAATTAAATCGTACAAACCTCTAAACAAGACTACCTTTCTAGTCATAGTCAAGCGTAGAATTCAGAAAGTTGTGAGGTATACTTATAATACAAGAGTTAGAAAATACTTAATTAATTGTACAAACCTCTAAACAAAACTACCTTTCTAGTCATAGTCAAGCGTAGAATTCAGAAAGTTGTAAGGTATACTTATGATACAAGAGTTAGAAAATATTTAATTAATATTTGCAATTAATTTTCAAAACGTATATTGCAAAATGTAATCATTAAATACAAATTTCAAAATATTTATAATAAAATTAAAATATTAAACTTTGGTCTATAAAATCAACTATTATTTCAAAAAAAAATGTTCATAAAATGTTGGATTATAAAAATAACATTACAATTAATGTGATTTTATAAGTTTAATAAATTTAAATTCATTTATTATAATTATTATTATATTTTAATTATAATTATTAAATTAATATGTATTTTTAAATTTTAACTATAATTATTTTTTTTAATTTCAAAAGTTTAAATTAATAAATAAGAAAATGTAATCAATATATTATTATCAACAATCAATCAAATCAAACATTTTTAATGTTGATTGTGTCACAATTTCTCAAAATATGAGGGACTTGATCATGGCCAGTTACCTCAATCTTATCGAGAAACATGCATTCAACATGCCAAACTTTATTTTCAATTTGTATAGTAGCATCATTGTCCCTAGCTCGATAGACTTTGACTGGGTGCTAGGTCCAAAGAGAGGGGTGGTGGAAGCAAATTTGAAACTTTCAAAAAGGGTATCGGTGATATGATCATCATCCCCTAACCCATCATTCTGGAAGGCATATACCAATATTGTCTCCATGGAAATCATATCCCATATTTAATCATCCATACCAACCTTTATTTGATTGCCTCCATTGCAACTTTAGATGAAGCACTACTATTTTTTCTTAATTGGTGAATCTAGACGTAGCGGGAAGTGAATATGTGGTTGATTCAACCATTCTTGGTATGCTTCCTCTCTGAGTTTTGTCTTAATGTAGCCTTCTCCACATTTGATATTTTAGTTGGGTGCACCGGAAGATGGTAGGTGTGTTTCTCATCATCATTAGAATCTTAATTTCAAAAAATATAAAACATTAGTACATCAATGATATTAGTAATAAAAATGAAATTGGTTTGTGGACATTACATTATACCAAAAAATTATTACCATCACTAACCTAGGATTACAACTAGGACATGGCATGTTAAAATTAGAAGGGTAAAGTGGTTGTCTATTTTCATCTACCAACTACTTATGGTATATTGCTTTTGATAAGAGCTTTCCATGTTTTTGAAATGGTGGAATATTTTTTGCACCTGAACTTGATTTTGAATAAGGATATTGCAAATTTGTATCCATTTTTATTCAAATTTAGATGGATAAATAAAAATTAATTAGATAATCAAAATGCAAATAAAATATGAACTTACTAAAAATGGAAAGGGATAACTCAGTGAAGAACTTTGAGTAATATGGAACGAGCTAGAATTTGAAGAATTTATCATTTCATAATATGAGATTTTCTCCTTGCATTTGAGCAAAATCGACAATATTTTTTTGTGTACATACCTAAAATTATTTTCGAGAACCATATAAAAACAATCTAAATTTCAATATAGTTCTCAAGCCACTTTTCAAGAATAAGGCAATGTTAAATAGAACATGTATACTATGAAATACCTTAAATCATGTGGATGCATCCTAAAGGGTAATTTGAGATGAATATGTCATTTATGTGAAAATAAAAATTCAGATTACTTTTAAAGCATATCGACGCTCTTGTAAAACTAATTGCACTGATGCGTTTAAATAATACTTGCATCAATGCATTAAAAAAATAATTGCACCAGTTTCTGGGATTTTGAAAGTAAGAAAGGAAACTCTACCATATCGATGCATTAAAAAACATTAGTGCATTGATAAGTCATCTTAATCGGTGCATGTTGCTCTTAAACACACTACTTCTTTTTACTATGAAACACATCGATGTTTTGAAAAACTAAAAATAGAGGGTGCAATTTTGTTTTTTTCAAAGGTAAAAATGAGCGGTAATTTATTTTTTGAAATCTAATTCATAAAGTCTTATAAATAGTAAGAATCTATTCACTACTTCATTATTTTTTCCAAAATTTCAAGGGAGAGATTTGAAAGAGATATATATTGGGATTACTATTAAGCACCAAAATACTTTGGAACAACAAAACTATTTACAAGATGAGAATTTGAAAGGTATGGTGATTCACTCAAAACCCTGCATAGTAAAAATTATAAATTTTACTAATAAAAATTTACAATTTCTATTAGATTTAATGAAAATTCAAATATAAAAATAAAAACTTTGCATAGTAAAAAATTTACTATTTATTTTACTAATAATTTATTTACAAACTATGTTCCTTTTTTTTGTAACCTTAGAAGGACTACATCTTCATCATGTCCAATATATCACCCCGATTGGGGTAGGGAATTGAACCGGTGACTTCACATCAAGGAGTGCCTTAATAGAGAACCATATCACCGTCTATCCAAAACCCTATGGACACAATCTATGTTCCTATTAATTTAATTAAAATTTAGAGAAACAAAAAAAAATACAATATTTACTTTAAAATTTTGTTTTTTCTTGCTAATGTGACTGCAAAATTTCACCTTAGGGTTTAACTCTCTCTACAAGTTCACAACTAGGGCTTTTCATTTTAGGAATTTTAGATTTAATGGGTTTTTGTTACTATATATAAGGTGTTTGACATGTAAAGTAGGGGAGCCACTTATTGAATCAGATCCAAACCTTGTCAACCATATCCATTTTTTTTTTAAACATAACTTGTTATCGATGCACCCTGTCTAATATAACACACGAGTGTGCCTCTCTGAAATAGTACCATTAAGTCCAAAAAACTTGTGTTTAATTTTTTATGTTTTCGTTTTTTACTGTGATGGTGGTGCTTTTATCATTACATATCACACCTTCATAATTCAAAGTTATTTAAAAAAATATTTTTTATTGTCAATGATCAATAATTAAACACCCTAATGCATTACTAAATTAAACACATCGATGTGTTTATGTACATAACCACACTGGTTACCATACCTCTTTTTGATTAAAAATTATGTGATTTATTTATAAAATATATTTAATGGCTTATGTATTGAATGATACAAATTTTAAATTGATAAAAAAATGTCTAAGAAGTTTTCAAGTTAGAAAAATATTGATTAGCACAATGATAGCACATCCAAAAAAGAAGAAAGGTAATTTCTTTGTAAATCCTTTACAAAATTAATATATTTGAATTATATGTAAGTTTAACTAATATGTTTTGGTTAATGTGTGTCATGTAGAGCCACAAAATGAGGAGGCTCGATAAGATTATTTATGAGTTAAGTGTAGAAGAGCATAAAAGCCTAATAGAAAAATTGCAGAAGTATGAATCAGGTGAATGAAAAAATATTATTCAATATGATTTTTTTTTCGTTAATAATATAATTAAGAATATTAGGTAACATGCTTCATGTTGAGATTTTCTGTTTGGAGTAAAATAGGCAAAAATCTCTGTAGGTGACAACAATAGAAATTCAGTTCCTAGATTAGCTCCAAGTTGTTGGGAGATGATTAATGCCTCCTATATTTGATGTGAGTGAGTTAATGAGGTTGTTAGATTCTCTTTGCTATATAGCAGGCAACCATTCAGATTGTTTGCTATGAGAGTGAGAGTTTTGTGAGGATTTTGTTATGTAATCTCTTGTTTGATTAATAAATTGTCGATGCCTATGTTGTGTGGACGTAGCCCAGATTGGTTGGGTGAACCACGTTAAATTCTTGTGTCTTATGTGCTTGATTTATCTGTTGTGTTATTTTGTTTAAATTCAGTTGTGCATCTGATCTCCAACAAGTGGTATCAGAGCAATGTTGGAGTGCTGGAGGTGTTGAGATTGCCTGCTGGACCGTTGGGATTAAACCATATCAAATTCCTGCGGGTACGTGTTGTTTGCTGTGGCGCTGGATCGTATTACAGTGCAGCTGTGTCTCACTGTGCGTGGAGCTGGCTGAGCCTACGTGGAGCTGGTTACCTGCGTGGAGGCATTGTTGTGGTGTTGGATCGTATTACAGTACAGCTGTGTCTCACTGTGCAGGAGCATTTCATTCATTGCTGGTGTGTACTCCAGCATCGAGTCTGGTTTGTTAATGTTGCTGCGTGGAGCGCTGGTGAAGCGTCTTTCCCGAAACTGGTATGCATGCTGGAGGTGGAGCGCTGGTGAAGCGTCTTTCCCGAAACTGGTATGCATGCTGGAGGTGGAGCGCTGGTGGATGGTGGATCATTTGCTAAGGCGCGTGCTGCACAAAACGCTATTCTGAGCATTGGAGATATGGCGTGCGAGAGATGGTACCTACCAGCTCAGAGCCTTCAATAAACAATTTGTTCATGCCTTTAATGCGGAAGGTGGAAGTGTGGTTGTTGTGACTAACACACCCTAAGAGTGGGAAACATTTCAAATCATAATAAATCCCTCAAACACGAACCAAGTCCATATCAAAGCCAACAACGGAATGTACATTCAGGTATCATGTCTCTAAGAAATTCTGTTTAAGGAGTCAGAGAAAATTCATGAAAATTTATGAGATACGTTATTAGGTACTATATGTATTGTCTTGTGCCTTAACAAGAACACGAACACTATCAGGTTCAATCACAAGATCAATTGACTGCTGACTTCCATAACTTAGTTGCGTAATTCGAAAATGAAATCTATATAAATTCAATATTATGGAACAGAATAGCGCAAAGCAATAACAGGCTATTGATCTATTCTAGAGTTGTGTCTATGTGGAAGAACATTTGCTCTGTGCATGAATATTGCAGATTTCTTTTGTTTGAGCCAGAAGTTAATAAAACAAAAAAAAAAAATTGTTTTTGGCGGTGGTCTTTAAATATTTGTAACTTGCACAGCAAATGCAATTTTTTTTTTTTTTTGGCATAGGCAAAAAGGCATAGACAGTTTGTGTTGTTAATTGTTGGTATTTAAAGTTGGATATTGGAGATTATTGTGTTTTTTGTTGATACAAAATGGCGAAAACTCAGAGTGCCCGATTTGAAATTGAGAATTTTAATGGCAAGAATAATTTTGAGATCTGGAAGGTGAAGATGCATGATTTGCTTGTCCAACATGGCGTGGCAAAGGCGTTGTTGGGCAAGTCCAAACAGCCTTACAACATCACAGATAGTGAGTGGGCCGAGATGGATGAAAGAGCGATTAGTGCTATTCGACTGTGTCTAGCTGATGATGTCCTGTTTAATATTGTGTCGGAGACAACAGCTGTTGGTTTGTGGACGAAACTGGAGAAACTGTACATGACCAAATCCTTAACCAATAGGATTCTCCTGAAGCGACAATTGTACGGTTTGCGAATGAAGGAAGGTACATCGATTGCTGATCATTTAAATGCTTTTAATACTCTTCTTGTGTAATTACAAAGTATAGAAGTAAAAATTCCATCCGAGGATAAAGTTATTACTTTATTGTGCGCGTTGCCCGAGTCATGGGATCATTTTGTTACTTCTATAAGTCTTAGTTCATCAGAAACTATTGATTTTGATGATGTAGTTGCGTCCTTATTATCGGAAGAAACGAGGAGGAGGTCGCATTCCGAAACCTCTACATCAGAAGCTATGATGGTTAGAGGTCGTTCGAAAGAAAGATGCCCCAGGAAGCCGAGCGACTCACGTTCAAAGTCGAAAGGGAAGAAGAGTAAGCTAAAGTGTTGGTTTTGTGGAAAATCAGGGCATTTAGAGAAGGACTGCTGGAAGCGACAGTAGCAAACTTCAAAGGCAGAGTCTTCGACAGAGAAGAAGGAGGCGAATACGACAGATACAGGTTCAACATTGGGTTCAGGTATGAGTGATGAAGTTTTATCAGTTAATGTGTCAAATCATGGTCAACATTGGTTGTTAGATTCCGGGGCATCAAAACCACATGTGTATCCATAAAGAATGGTTTAAGGATTATAAATCAATTAATGATGGTGTTGTGTACATGGGTAATGATGTAACATGTAATATTGTTGGGATTGGAAGCATACAACTACAAATGTTTGATGGGACAACTAGAATATTAACTGATGTGAGGCATGTACCAGATTTAAGAAAAAACTTGATTTCATTAGGAGCACTTGATTCAAATGGATATAAAACTGTAATTCAAGGTGGAGTAATGAAAATTTACAAAAGGCATTTTACTAGTTATGTAAGCTAAGAAAGTAGGAAATCTATTTCAGTTAGAAGGAGGTACAGGGTCAAATTTTGTGTCTATTGTGTCTGAACATGATAATAGTTCCATTCACTTATGGCATCAAAGATTGGGGCATATGAGTGAAAGAGGGTTGAAAATTTTGGCTGATCGCAAGTTACTTCCAAATTTGAAGTCTGGAAAATTAGATTTCTGTAAGCATTGTCTGTTTGGTAAACAAAGTAAACAAAAGTTTAAAACAAGCAAACATATAGTAAAGGCATACTTGATTATATCCATTCAGATGTTTGGGGACCAGCCCCTACAACCTCATATGGTGGTTCGTCTTATTTTGTATTATTCATTGATGACTTTTCTAGGAAGGTCTGGGTCTACATGTTGAAAAGAAAGTCTGATGTTTTTTTAGTTTTCAAGCAGTTTAGAGCATTGGTAGAAAACAGCACTGGTAGAACAATAAAATGTTTACGAACTGAAAATGGTGCTGAGTTTACTTCCAAGGAGTTTGACAGCTATTGCAAGGATGCAGGGATCATGAGGCATAAGACCACGGTTTATACTCCTCAGCAAAATGGAGTTACTGAACGCATGAACGGGACTCTTCTAGAGAGAGCAAGGAGTATGCTGAGTAACACTGGGTTGCAGAAGGAGTTGTGGACGGAAGCGGTGGCAACGGATTGTTATGTGATAAACCGATCTCCATCGACGGCGATAGACTGCAAAATTCCGCAATTGGTATGGAAAGGACACCCTTGTGACTATTCTAAAGTCAGAGTGTTTGGTTGTGATGCATATGCTCTAGTGCCTAAACATCAATGAACTAAGTTAGATCCAAAGTCTAAAAGGTATATCTTTGTTGGGTATGGTATTGGAACAAAGGGATGTAGATTGTGGGATCCTACTACCCGCAAAATCATCATCAACATAGATGTAAAGTTTAATGAATCCTCTCTTGTATAGTTAGATGTAGATAGTCGATTGAAACAGGATGATGTATCTGACTTTCAACACTTTCAGTTTTATAGCATTTCTAACGATAGTCATGATGACCATAGTTCAGATACATGAACAGGGTTTAGGTTTAGATCATGAACATGTCTCAGATACTAATCGGTAAGAAGTTCCTACAGATGGTAGTCAGCGAATCGAGGAAGCGCCAGAAACATCCTTAAGGAGGTCGACAAGAATCAAACGGCCACCGAGAAGGTATGATGATTATGTCACTTCTGTTGCATTTATTGCTAATGACAATGAACCTCTGTGCTATCAGGAAGCAATAGAAGGTTCGAAAAGTGACAAGTGGAAAGCAACCATGAAGGACGAAATGATGGCCTTG
>APFE031696456.1:45002-58489 GCA_000404065.3 Pinus taeda | reverse complement strand
AGTTTTGTTAGAGAAGCTACGTTGGTGTTTGGCTTCTCTTGGCTTGCATAAAAGATAAAATAATAATAACAGGGCATCAGGCTAATTGTTGTCAAGGTGGAGATTGTTGAGATTTTCTATTTGGAGTAAAATAGGCAAAAATCTCTGTAGGTGACAACAATATAAATTCAATTCCTAGATTAGATCCAGGTTGTTGGGAGATGATTAATGCCTCCTATATTTGATATGAGTGAGTTAATGAGGATGTTAGAATCTCTTTGCTATATAACAGCCAACCATTCGGATTGTTTGCTATGAGGGTGAGAGTTTTGTGAGGATTTTGTTATGTAATCTCTTGTTTTATTAATAAATTTCCGATGCCTATGTTGTGTGGACGTAGCCCAGATTGGTTGGGTGAACCACGTTAAATTCTTGTGTCTTATGTGCTTGATTTATCTGTTGTGTTATTTTTTTTAAATTCAGCTGTGCATCTGATCTCCAACACTTCAAACAATAAATTAGTTCACATATGTTTAATGTTCTACAGGGACCAACAAAGAAGGAAAAGAACATTATTTTTTTTCCTGCCTCGGTGTTTTTTGTGAAATGTACAACACTAGGGCTTTTTCAAACACATAAGCATGGGGGCATTATACTTTTGAAGCAACGACATTATTTATAAAACTCATCAACACCAATGCATTGTTACGGATAACTACCCAGTGCATCAGAGAAGACAAAAGCAACGGGGCTGCAAGTATTTTTTTCCTGTCCTCGTGCCCTCCTATAAATTATTTCCCAGAGCATCTTTGGAGGACATAAGCACTGGGATGATATATTATCTAGGAACCCATTTCATTTTCATTTAACGCCCTGGTGCATGGTATCATAAATTGTACGAATCAATCTATTTTTATGATAAATCACATGTTTTTTTATAAATTTAACACATTGATGTTCCAAATGTTTGTTTCTAGTCCCAATTATTTTATTAAAATTTACAACACTGGTGTTTTTATATTAGTAGCGCACAAGTGTAAATTTTCCATTAAGCACACTCCTAAGAAAACATCTGCTAAAACCTTTGACCACCTAGATTTTTTTAGTTGTGATGAAATTTCGTTATCAGCTTCACTAAAACATCTACTGGCATAAATGAATTTTTGCAATGGAGATTTTTTCGACAATTTTTTCCAATTTTGTAACACTAAAAACATATTTTATAAGCACCATAAGAAGGTATTTTCCTTATAGTGATACCAAATTAGCAAGAGGGAAACAAGGTTTTCACTATGGAGTGCATCACTGACTAAACTATTTCACCAGGTGGTTGGGAATGATGTTAAAGAACCGCAAAAGGAAGTGAGGCAACTTTGAAAAGGGCTTGTTATATAAATTTTTGATTCAAAAATATCAAAATTATAAAAAATATAATTTAATATAAAATAAATATTTGAGACAAACTAATAATTTAAGATGAAATTATAATTTTGTCTTAAATAAATGTCTTGAAAACTACTTTCGTGTAGTAGCACAAGTGTGAACAAAACACCATTAAAAAATGGTGTGAGCCAATTGGGGCGGGATAATGGAGATAAGAGTGGTAAGCGTAAGAAGAAGGATGAAAGTATTTATTGGCACTAAGTATGCATGAAAGCATTGGATTGTGTGGGTTTTGATTTTTCATTTTCATAAGACGATGGTGATAGGGGTGGAAAACATTTTTGAAATTCATGGAAAACATTGTCATGATATTATGAACAAAATTAATAGTACTGTTACTAAACTTTAACCCATAATAGAATTAGGTAACTATGACATAAGACATATATCAAACATGCATTATAAATACAATTTGTAATGAGAATCCATATACAATGCCAATTTAAACAACAATATGTCTATTATGAGATTGAGTGTGAATCAATGATAAGAAAGACTTTGCCATATAATAGACTTCCATTGTGAATACACACTTTGATGAGAATTCATATATAACCAATTTGTCTATACATGAAATTGAGTGTGAATCAACAATAATATGCTAAATTAAACAATTAATATGAATGATAAAAAATTTGTGTTTTCTCATAGGAGGTTACACATCCAAATTCATATAGGGATAACATATGTATGCTTCTATAAATTTTAGTAGTCAAACCATTGTTAGGAGGTAGATCCCTTGTTCCACAAACAAGGGAATCTCATATACTAAATTGATGTCTAACTTGATTGTGAACTTAAAAGTAAATTAATATTATTAGATTATACACTAGTACAAAATGAATAAATAATTACTTAAAAAACGACTAAATTTTCATATAAATGATTATTTTCAGTTGGTGACCAATAGTAGCTAATTTACATTATCTTATAACACGACCAACTTGTAGTCGATTTTAGCTTAGTCATTATCTAGTTGTCTCAATTTTATCATCTAGTAGTATATTTAGTCATTAATTTGGTCCTTAATTTAGTCATTAATTGTCGCAATTAATGACCAAATATACCACAAAATATACTACTATATGATTACCCAAGAAAACTAATTAATTACCAAAAAAATATGAACAAAGTGTTGGTTGTGTTATAAGTCACTGTAAATTATCTACTAATAGTCATATATATGCAAAATTTAATCATCATTTGTAATCACAAATTTATCATTTGCAGTAGTCATTTATCTTTTTTTGGTAGTTTCATATTCATTGTATAAACGACTGATTTAGTATTTTCTATTCATTTCATTTAATTTCATTCATAATAGTTATAAACGACTAATTTAGTCATATATTCATTTTATTTGTGTTCACCATTAATCATTATAAACTACTAATTTAATAGATTTATATTAATTTTATGTGTTCATTATTAATCGTCATAAATTAATTAATTAGTATGATTTTGCGACTAAATTTAAATAAAATTAATGTAAATGTTCATCTAATATGATAACGTAAAGTTATATATGTTAATTACAAGACTAAATAATATAAAGTGTAAATAAAAATAATTTCAACCATAAATTTTATTATATAAAATGTCAAGTATTACAATATGAGTTACCAACTTAATATTGGTTGTACTACAATTTGCACATCAAATATTTTTTCATCATTTGAAAACATTATCACTGTGTTGCTAAGGTATTGCAAGTGAATTCACCAACTCTAAAGACTTTACCATCAGTCTCTATGTGTGTATCTTATGAAAGATATTGGCTTTAAGGGTATCACTAGATTGGTTCTCTTCCCTCTCCCATTTTGAATTTGTCTCTCTAGTGTGTTCTCCTCTTTCTCCGATTCATGCTTCTTACCATCAATATTGATTTCCTCTCTTGAAAATGAAAGAATATGCAATGTGAAGTATAAAACATGAAAGATGATGAATACTTGAATATAAACCAAAGTAGACTATAAACTATTTATACGACATATACATCAACATCAACAATGTCAATGTCATTTTGCCACATAAAAGCAAGAGATCAAATAAGTTTTCTTCAATTGGGGATAGTGGCCATTATGTGGCAAAATGACTTGTATAAACAAATAAATTAAAACATCACCATAGAAAATAACACCTTAGATATATTCAACCTTCAGAGAAAGCTTAGGCACAATAATGCCAACTAAGTTACATGTTAAAAAACTCAGGTTGTAAATACCTTGTTAAAACACATAATCCAAAGTGTGATGTTTAACCCTTGTCATTTTATTTGTAGAAACATTTCATTCTCTAACGAATGAACTTGGTCAAGTATATAGACAACCTGTGCTCAAATAACAAAATGAAAGTAAACTTTTTTAATAGCCATGAAAATATTTTAACACAAAACAATTAAAAGAATTTCAATTAATATCGTGTAATACTAAACTCATCTTCAAGCCTTGGATGTTTTTTAAATGGACATGATACCAAGTATTTTCAATTTCATAATTAAAAGGAAAATCAAAATCAAAAGAAACATTCAAAATACAATCAAACAATAAAGAGAGGATATCATGGAATGAGCATTGCAATTATAAGAAATTTGTTTACTTGTCCAACAATGTCTTGTCTAGCATTCTTGAAACATTTTCTTGCCCATAATAACCATGAGGTGAAATAATCACGACATTAAAAACCATATTAATCCATACTAGAAACTTTTCCAAAATTGGTGGCTCAGGAGCCATAAGGATCTCCAACTGCAAATGAATCATATCCAATACATTCTTTGCATTGTCTTACAATCATTTTTCCAATCCCCATTTCGTGTAACCTGTCCAATCCTATTTCCTGTAACCTACCCACACTAGAGTCAAGTAGCAATCAAATGAAGGCATTTAACTTTTTTTTAATTTTTATATCTATAAACATTGAATCAGATTTGTTTTAGGAATGTATTAATTCATATTTAAATCCTTCCTATCATGAGAAGGTGTCAATCAAGTAGGACATTAGAAAAAACAACCTTAATGAGGTCCTCAAACAATTCATACAATATCAATACTTTTCTTGATGTGATATCTTGGGAAGAAAAATAACATATCTGCAAAAGAAAAATCCATATATTACTTGTGTTCAAACTGTGTATATGGTGTATTCATGGGAAGATTTTTAATATGTTCTTCTGACTTTACCAAAGCATATTGTAGCTTGGCTAAACTCTATATCCTTTCATTAAACATCAATTTCTGCAAGATAAATTTCACACATTACTCTTTTCCATTTCTCAACGTGCTACAAATGATAAATTGAAAGTCACATAAAACCAAGAGAAAACCCTTTTTCTAACCAAAACAAACAAACAAATAATGCCTCTAATAAAAATTCACACCTAAGAAATTACTCTACCACGTGCATGGGCTAAAGCTGAGATTCTTTAAACCATCGTTAGGTCATACTTAATGGGGTATTTGTATGTTTACCGTGATGTCAATTTTGTGTTAAAAGCAATATATAAATCCATGTTATTATGAGTGAAATTCAAGTATAATTCAAAAATATAACGTCATTGCAAGGTAGTGGACAGAGAAACATCTTCATAATTAGGCTTCTCTATTTTATTTTGGTTCGAATTGAGTTTGTATTTCAATATATAATTTTATCTAAAGAGGTGAAATAGAAATATGAGAACTGAAATGGCTCAGACAATCCCAAACCTTCCTTTCCTGGTTATCCAAACCTATCTCTTAGCCTTGTTAAAATAATGTTCTTTAAATTATTCAAAGAGTAGAGTGAATTTGCTACAATAAAAAAGTGTGGTCATCATCATATCAACTATAAGTTCCAGAAAGAAATTTATCAATTGGGTTTATCTCTGGTGGTTGTGAGTAATGATTGTTATCCTTCCCACCTAGTTTCAATTTCCATAAGTGACATGTTGAGCTCACAATAAGCATATTATAAATTTATAGCACACTTCCAATGAAATTGACCTTTCTGGAGGGTGATGACTCTAAGGAGAATTGGCTCCTATCACATTTGAGGTATGGAATGTGATTGTAATTAATAAGACCAAAAAGAAAATTGATGATATCATACTTCATAAATAAACTGATAACATCATTCTCTCTATATCCAATTCTTTAAAAATATCTTTCTCACCAATTTCATCCATCTGAAAGGCATTAGAAATCTTGTCACATTTAGTTTTCAATTGTGCTTCAATCTCAAGGACCAATGACATTTGATAGCTAGTACTATCGTGAAAAAGAGAAATTAATATTCACACATGTAAATAATGACCCTATGAGACACAAGTGCTTCAATAATTTTGTAAGATATTTTATTCAAATAAATTATATAGAAGCTCTTTGTTGTGTATAAATCTTTCCTAATGTAGAAAACATGATTACAACTATTCATAAATTATATATTCCAGCTTGGCACCTCCTTTCCAAGAAAATATAGTTCCCCATAACTTCATTAAAGTTTGAAATTAAGAGTTTAAATTTCTTTGAGGAGGCTATCATCAAAAGTGTAGTCTATTTTTTTTAGTGATGCCATTTGATATGGAACTGATCAGAAATCATAGATTCCACCCTGCATACTCCTTTGTAGTAAAATTCTAATTTACCAAAAATCCATCAAACTTTGAAATTAAGAGCATAAATTTCTTTAAGGAGGATTTCATTGGAAGTATAGACTAGGAAATTTTGATTCATGCCACTACCTATGGATGAATCAACACTATAATGAATCTCAAAATGTAGGAGACATTTCAGAAGATATGAAAATAAGGAAATGTGTCCATTCACTAGTACAAAATGTCTAATTAGTTACTAAAAAAACTACTAAAATTTGCATATAAATGATCAATTTTCAGTGAGTGACCAATAGTAACTAGTTTACAGTATCTTATAACGCGGCCAACTTTTAGTCATTTTTAGCTTCATCATTAATTGGTTCTCTCCATTTTATAATCTAGTAGTATATTTAGTCATTAATTTGGTCATTGATTTAGTCATTAATCGCTGCAATTAATGACCAAATATACAACACAATATATTATTATATGATTACCGAAGAAAACCAATTAATGACCAAAGAAATATGACCAAGATATTGGTCGTGTTATAAGATACTGTAAATTAGCTACTAATAGTCATATTAATGCAAATTTTAGTCATTTTTTGAAACCAATTAATTACCAAACAAATAAGACTAAATTTTAGTCATATTATAAGATACTATAAATTAGCTACTAATAGTCGTATATTTAGTCATTATTTGTAATCACAAATTTATAATTTAAAGTAGTCATTTATCTTTTCTTGGTAGTTTCATATTCATTATATAAATAACTAATTTAGAAGTTTCTAGAAAATTTATTTAATTTCATTCATAATCATTATAAACGACTAATCTAGTCATATATTCATTTTATGTGTTCATCATTAATAAATATAAAATACTAATTTAGTTGTTTTAGATTGATTTTATGTGTTCATTATTAATCAACATAAATTAATTAGTATTATTTTGCAACTAAATAAAAAAATGTCATACAATGTGCATGTTAATTACGAGACTAAATAATATAAAGTGAAAATAAAAATAATTTCAACCACATAAATTTTATTACATAAAATCTCAATTAATACAATATGAGTTTCCAACTTAATATTGGTTGGACTACAATTTACACATAAAATATTGTTTCATCATTTCAAAACATTATTTTATGTTTCCAAGGCATTGCAAGTGAATTCACTAACTCTGAAGACTTGACCATAAGTCTCTATGTCTGTGACTTATGCACTAGACCATTTTTCTTCTCTCTCTCATTTTGCATTTGTCATTCCAATGTTATTGTTCTCATCTTTCTTCAATTATTGCTTCTTACCATTAATATTGGGTTCCTCTCCTAAAAATGAAAGAAGATACAATGTGGAGTATAATATATGAAAGATGACGAATACTTGAATATTAACTAAAGTAGACTATAAAATATTTATATGACATATACCTCAACATCAACAATATCAATGCCATTTCCCCCCATAAAAGCAAGAAACTTGAACTTGTTTTCACGTGAAGATATGACCTGTATAAACAAAGAAAATAAAACATCACCATATAAAAGAACACATTAGTAACTTAATTATATTCAACATTCAAAGAAATCTTAGACACAATCATGCCAACTAAGTTACATGTTTAAAAACTTATGTAGTATATGCCTTGTTAAAATAAATAATCTAGGGTATAATGTTTAACCCTTGTCATTTTATTCACAACAACATTTCATTCTCTAACTCATGAACTTGGTTAAGTATATAGATAATCTCTATTCAAATAACAATATGAAAGTAAACAATTTTTTTTTAAGATTCATTGATTGATGAAGCGAGCTTGAGGCGCAGGAACGAAGCAGGATGAAAAACTAATGTATCAGACTATTACATAGGTTGCCCTCCATGGAAGGATGCAAAGGAGTGAGCTCCACTCCCTCCTACAAGTAGGCTGTGGCTAGCAGGGGAAAAAACCAATGGAAAATGACAGAGAGCCTTCAGAAGGAAGGGAAAGAAATAGTGAAGAAGAAAAGGAGGGAACTAAGTTAAGGAAGTAGCATAGTGATGCAAAGGAAAATGAGGAAGAAGACAAGGAGCAAGGAACAAAAAACAAAGCACACATGGGACCATGCAAACCCAAAGCGGCGGTAATACCTAGGGTCATTTTAAATGATCTAGCGCTACAGGTGCACAATGATCACATGCAAACATATGGATTCATTTGTAAATTCATGGGTTTATGGCCCACAGAAAAAGTCTTACAAACATGTATTAAATACCACTGGAAACCAAAAGGCAGCATTTACCTACATCTTGGGTCTAAGGGTTTGTTCACTGTTGTATTTGCAAATATTGAAGATAAGGACAGAGTGTTTGAAGGAGGGCCCTACTTTTATGCTGCAACAGGCCTCTATATGTGACCTTGGATTATGAATTTGTTTTGGAATGCAAAACATTTACATCGGTCCCGGTTTGGGTAAGACTCTATTCCCTACCTCTTGATTACTAGCAAACGGAATCTCTATCCGCCATAGGAAATAAGTTAGGATGTTCTGTCAAAGTTTCTGAGGCCACTAGAAGGGGGAAGTATACTTCCTTTGCTGGAATATGTGTGGAGATGGATCTCTCTGGAGCTCTACCGGACGAGGTTATTTTGGAAGTTTTTGATGAAGAGTGGATACAAACAATAGATTATGAACATATTCCATTCAGATGTTGCAAATGTCATGAGCATGGACGCTTGGTCAGAGACTGCCCTCTTAGTAAAACAGAGAACAAAAACAAAACTGACACAATGAAGGATTCAGAAAGCATCTTCAAGGTGGAACAGAACGGAAAAGGAGGCAAAAGAGGACCAAAAACATGTAAATCTGCAGGGAAACAAGCTAGCCAGAACATGTTTCAAGTCCTCGATATAGACAAAGGCTCAATAGAAGCAGATAAAGCAAAGGAAGGAAGTCCAGTGGAAGAGGAGAAAGTAGAAGACAGTGAAAAAATACAAGAAAATAACAAACAGAAAGAATTTATGATGAGTGATGTTGAACAGGAGATGGACCAAGAAATGACCCCAAGTGAGATGGAAATGGAGAACCATGAACTCCAGGAAATTCTTGAGAAAGAGAACCTGGATTTGGAAGGTTTCTTAAATCAAGGAACCAAAGAAGTGCTATACTTGTTACCTACAGAGGAGTTCAATAGAGTTCAGCAGTTGTTTTTATGGAAAACCCATAATAAAGGGGTGGAAAGATAAAGATACAAAGATAGGCAGGGCAATGAAGGAGTAAAAAATATGAAAAACATAGCAAGACTAGCACCCAAAAACCCAGGAAAGAAAAGGGGCAGAAAAAAGTAGAACGAGCTGTTGATGGAATGTGGAAGGATAAGGATAGATTTAGGTAAGATGAAAGACCCATCCATTTACTCTTTTACTAATCTTTAATAATGAAGTTCACTTCTTGGAATATCAGGGGTCTAGATAGTAAAAGAAAACAAAGATTACTAAGTAATAGAATGAAACAAGCAACTCCAGAGGTGATTTTTCATCCAGGAAACTAAGTGTTCCATCCAAAATATAAGAGATATCCATAGTAAATGGCTCAATAGATTTGATTTTCTGGAAGTCAAAGAAGAGAATACGATAGGTGGTATTCTCACTCTTTGGAACCCACAAAAAATTAGCGTAATAGATGCGGATACATCTAGGGATTATTTATCTGTAGTAATTCAACATGTAGGAGACAAAGAAACCTACCTGGTAATGAATGTTTATGGCCCTCAAAGAATGGATGAAAAACTCAGGCTTCTAAACTCTCTGGAGAATCTTAGAGACAGACATGCAGGAACACCCCGGTCTTGGGGGATGACTTCAACATGATCAGATCACTTACGGAAAAAAAGGGGGAACTAGGGTTCTAGGAAAATAGTCTTTGGCTTTTCAAACCTTTATCAATAAGATGAAGATGGTGGAAATTGTAATGAGTAATGGAATCTTTACTTGGAACAATAAAAGAGGAGGAGAGTCTCAGGTGGCCTCAAAATTAGACAGATTCATAATCTCAAAAGATCTTATGCTCAATGAAAAGGAAATGATAGCAAGAGTGCTCGCTTTTGGAGGCTTAGATCACTGGCCAGTACAACTGGAGGTTCAGGGAATTGGCACTCCCAGGAACAGACCTTTTTGATTTGAGAACATCTGGCTTTCCCACCCATATTTCATCAGCAACATAGCCAAATGATGGTTAGAGGATTTAAACATTCAAGGCACCAAAATGCTCCTTCTTCAAAAAAGACTAAAACACATCAAGCTCCGGCTTAAATATTGGAACAAGAATGAATTTGGAAATATCTTAGAAGAGAAAAAAAATGTTGAAGGTAAAATGCAGGAACTCAACCAAGCCCTTATCACGGAGGGCCATGATAAAGTCAAAATTGATCAAGCCACCAAATATCATCAAAACTGGGAGAATTTATGCAAACAAGAGGAAATATTTTGGAGGCAAAAATCTAGAGTTCAGTGGCTAAAAGAAGGTGAACGTAACACTAGATTTTTTCACAAATCCACCATGGCAAACTGAGATCATAATAGAATTTATTTGATCAAGGATGAAAAAGGAGATATTCTCGATTCTCATGAAGAAATAGAAGTAGTTCTAGTTCAGTACTTTCGAAACATAGCACAGGAAACCTGTTTTGATAGAGAACACTACATCCGAGACTTCACTAAGTATATACCCAGGATGGTATCTAGAGAGTATAATGTCAACCTTTACAAGCCAGTGACTGAAGAGGAGGTTAGTGGGCTACTCAAATAAATGCAAAATGGTAAGGCACCAGGCCCGAATGGTTTCAATGTGACTTCTTCAAAGCATGCTGGAATACTGTCAAATAGGACATTCTGCATGTAGTGGAAGATTCCATAATGAACAGAACCATTTTGAAGGCTCTGAATACCTCCTTTTTAGCCCTGATCCCTAAACAGGAGTTGGCTCAAACCCTTGATAGGTTCAGACCTATAGCTTTGTGCAATGTGGTTTACAAGATAATATCAAAAGTTGTATCAAATAGGCTCAAACCCTCCTTCCTTCACTAGTTTCGGGGGAACAATCTGGATATGTGGAAGGAAGGTAAATTCTTAATAACATCATTCAAGCACATGAAGTGGTGCACTCTCTTACTAGCAAGAGAAAGGCTAGAATGATCATACAATTGGACATAGCCAAAGCTTATGATAAGATGAATTGGATCTATATCAGGAAAGTTCTTATTGCTTTTGGGTTTGACAATAATTGGGTAAGATGGATCCTGGCTTTGGTGACTTCTTCTAGTTTTTCAATTCCGGTTAATGGTTCTCCTTCGGAGACTTTCATTCCTTCCAAAGGCCTTAGGCAAGGTGACCCACTCTCTCCCTTTCTCTTCATCCTCATGATGGAAGGATTGGGTAGGTCTATCAAGCATGCAAAAGAAGCTAGGAAAATCAAGGGTCTCCAACTCTCTGACAATGGACAAGCCCTGACTCATCAACAATTTGTGGATGACACCATGCTGCAAGGAATCCCCACAGTCAACTGTATATAGCTCCAAATCTCACTATTATGGTTTGTGATGCTACACTCATGGCCTAGGGCAACCCCTCCTTCCAGACCTAGTCCAAAATCTAAAAAACAGTGTTTTATTCCCTGTGCGCGACATTGCCCTGAGTTAAACGCGTGTATACGCGGGTTCATACATACCCAACCCGCGTATATGTATTAAAACACTCAAAAAAATATAAAACTCCTTATTTTCGGGCGGAGATCGCGGGTTTTACCTGCTGATCACATGTTAGTGCCCATGGCCTCAACTATCCCCAACCAATTCCTAACTAAAAAACTACTTTGGAATTGGTATAAAAAGACACCAAAGGGAAGGCCTAAGGGAGGAGAGAGTATAGAGAAAGGTTATTATACCTAGATTTCCCCCTGATCAGGTCTGAAGACCCTTGTGCCTTCTGCACTTCCCCCATCTTGTATAGGAAACCCTTGTTTCCTTGTGATTTGATGTTCATCCCTTAGTCATGACATCTTGGAGTGAGTATTGGAAGGTGACCTACTAGAGGCTTGTGGGCGGGACGGATCCAGAAGGAGGCTGAGCTTTGAGCCTGCAGAAGTGGTTCAGGTGATATTGCTCTTATTTTTGTACTATTCTATTTGTCTAATAAAGAAACACGTCTTGTTCCCGATTTTGCTTCTTTCTTTATGTTAATGATGTTCATATTTGAATTTCATGTATGAATGGATGTCTAAAAGTTTATAACTAACTCCTCTCTTATATAACATAAAGATGATTTTTACATGAATCTTTGTCCATATACTACTGCATTCTTTGGAATTGTTGTTTTTGCAGGCAAAAGGAGCGGAAGGGACGTGAAGAAGGGTTTGCACCCTTGAGGAACTACCCAAACGTAGGACCTGAGGTATGTCCTTCTCACCTTAGAAATAGCTTTTTCTAGCATAATGGCTGCGTGTGTGCATGTTTCTTGATTTAGACAACTTTCAGTCTGCTAGGGTTCCACCCAAGAGCCTTAGGGAATAAAATCCCGCAACAGAACTGGCGACTCGGCTGGGGAACAACATTCTTGTTGTTCCTAGTTGGGCGTTTGTCAAGCCTATCAGGGCTCGGTAGCTTGCTGGCTTATTGTTATTGTTTGGTCTGTTTCTGACTTCTGAGTTTTACCAGTTTCTTGAGTTTCTTTTTTTGTTTTTCTTGAAAGACCATATACACGCTGCTTTGCTTAGTTACAGAAGTGTATAAACGCTTGTTGTCCGAAGTAAACCCGCGTATACGCAGGTTTCCTCAGACACAGTCGCGTATACACGCATTCTGCACTGAATGCAGTCGCGTATACTTGGCAATTTTCAGGATTTATAAACCTTTTTGTCTCTGGAATGTGTCTGGTGCTTTCAGTCAGTTTAAACAGTCATCTTTGTCAGTATCAATTCTCTGTTTTTACAGCAAGCGTCCTTACTCCGACTTCTCTCTAATTATAAGGAGTCTTGGTCTTGTTTCGTGTTTGCAAGTGTCATCATCTTTTTTGCTATAAACACACAAGATTTCCTTATTGGAATCTTGGCTGCCCTAAGTGATCAGAGCAGAAAAGATTGTTATTAATCTTTGTGTTTAACTTTGTTTCTTGGTGACTTTTTTGTTTGCTTAACGAAATAAGTTTTTATGACCAATTACTTATTTGTTTCATCAAAGTTGTCATTTTGATACTTTCTTGGAACCGTCTTTTTGATCTTTTTTGGTCTTTGTTACCAAAGCTTTCCTTGTTGCCTTCCATTGTCCAAAGCCTTTTTGAGCACAGTTGTTTTTTGTTGAGTTTTCATTCCTTGTTGGGTGTAAACTTGCAAAAAGTGTTTCTTGCTTGCTTCAATTGTGAAGTGTCGGTTTTTGTTGAAAGCATTTTCAAAAAGACCCTTTTGTTTCTACTTTCAAGTGAACTTTTTGAAAAGTTTTAGTTTTTGCTTT
>APFE031696456.1:0-14762 GCA_000404065.3 Pinus taeda | reverse complement strand
TATACATTTATTTATTTATTTTATTTTTTTTCATTTTTTTCTACACGATCTATGTCGAAGTTCTTCTAACAACCCAATTATGGTCAATTTGATAATTGATTTTAAAATTTTCGTTATAATGAATCAAGTCTGCTCAGAAGCCCACCTTTGAACCAGAGAGTTGTGGAAACTCTGACGGCCTTGAAGAGATTGATGGGATTCAAAAGGGAGCCACTTCTTCATTTGCTTCACCTCCTCATGAAGGAAATAAAGGTGAAAGAGGTAGGTATAAATCTGGTTCTAAACATTTTCCTTTTGATTGTGCAAAGCATGATAAATTTTCACATAGATATGGGAAAAGAATTGCATTTTCCTTCTGTGGTTTGGGTAACCATCATGTTTCTAGATGTTGGAAGAGAATGGTCACACACAAGAAACTTTTGAAGGAAAGAAAGCAAGCAGCCAAAGGTCCATTGGACAAGGCAAATCATGCTATTAAGAGGATGCACATGCAGTTCACTTACTGTCATAAGCAAGGGCATCTTGCGGAAAGGTGTTGGACTCTGAATCCAGCAATGCTTCCACAAAAGCTGGAGGAGAAGGTGGAAAGAGAAGATGGAAAAAATGGAAAGGAAGATTCCATGAATGATGTGTCTCAAGATGATTCGCATATTGATGTTGATGCACAGACAAAGGAAGGACCTTTGAAATGGATTGGTAGGAAATCATTAGAATTCTTATCTAATTAAAAGTTGCATGCCTATGGATATGATGCATCTATTTTCATTTATGTGGTAATTGAATGTAAGTTGCAGGAGACTCACTTTGTTACTACAACATTATATTTCATTTCAGCTTGGAAAGTACAGTATGCTTAAGCGAAACTTGAAGGGTGAAATGCATGCATGAGATGATGTGCATGAACACAGGGATGTTGATGTTTTCCTTGTTTGTGGGAACATGTGTGTGTGATTGACTTGAAGGGTTGATTGCTTTGTTGTGTTGTAAACATGCATGTAAAGTTGGTTTGGTGGAGATAGTGATGACATTGTTTCATATTTTGAAAAAGAGTCCAAATGCTCTTTTTCCACATGCTTGACTTGAAGGGTCATTTGCTTTAAAGGCATGTTTTGTGGGTTTGTTATCTAGTCCATCTCTTGTATGCAGATGTAAGACATGGAGGTGTTCACAAGATGTGAAAATATGTTTCTTTTGGTGAAGTAGGAGTTTATTCCATCCAGTTGTTGTACGTATGCCTGTTATTCTTAACAGTGTTGTTGGCAGCGTGTCAAACAGGTACAAACGAAATATTTGTGGAGCAGATGTAATTCACATTTGTTCAAGCCACCTTGGATCAATGATCAAGGAAAAGAAGTTCAAACTACCTTCTATGACCATTTCAGTAGAATTTCTACGAGCAGGCAAGGAGGAAGAAAGGTTCTTCTTAGGAAGACCAGCCCATCCAAGAAGGGAAGTGGTCAGAAACTTTGGTTCAGAGGCACTATGCAAAGGAAAGTGTAGGGAGGCTGAAAAAAGAGGGTGAGTCACTCCCATTTACTGTTCAAATCAGTATATCAGTCTTTTGGAAACTAAAAGTTATTTTAGTGGGAAGGCGTGATCCAAAAATGGATGATGGATAAACCTCTAAGTCTAAAAGATCTCATATAAGAGGTAAAAGGTGCCAAATGGCACAAATCCTTTGTAAATTAGAGGAAAATGAAAATCACAAGTTGCTCTTGGAAATAGTCTCATTGCAATTACCTCCTCATTCTGAATCCAACACAACTTGAATGGGAAAAAACGGACTCTGAATGAAGGATTTATTGTAAAATGAAAATTGCTCAATGTCCTTACAAAAGGAGGCAATTAAATTAAATTTTCAACTATATTGAAAATTTTGATTTTAGTATAGGTTCACGGGCCAATCCACAGCTGACACGTGGCAGGCCAGGATTGGGCCATGTGGCCTTGTTTGATTGGTCAAGAGGAAATATCGCATCGCAATTATTTCAAAGGAAAGGACCTTGGGCCATCATCGATTGCGATAAGTGATTGCCACTTTATCGCATCGCATAGATCCATGGAAGGATTTAACAAAGGCTGAGGCCAATGCGAATTGTGATCACCGATTATCGGCATTGGCAGATCAAGCATCAGCGATATATATCAGATCGGCTTATGTCATAAGGGAAGACCCTTGGCCCGTAGCAACACGATATTTCTATATGCAATAATGCGAACACATCTGGACCTTTGGATCACGAGTCTGATCAGACAGTGGCAACCTAACGAGGAATATCACATCACTATTTTCATTAAGGCCAAGGACTGAGGCACCTGCCTATTGCGATTGTGATATGCAATCAAAGGCGAACCCGATAAGTTTATAGATGCAATTGTATGTGTTTTGAAGTTCGGAAAGCGCCAATTTCCTTTGTAATTGTATATTTTGTTTATTAAATGAAATATAAAGGGAGTTAAGCCTGATGCGATATTACGAACCCGAAAGGGTTCCAAATTGCCTCTGCATAATGTTTCAAGTCCGGAATTGTATTTTGGCAGATTTTCTCCGTTTAAAATACATTTTCCTGTGTAAAACAAAAAGCAACTACGTTTGGGATTCTGAAGAATTTCAAGGGGCCCGAGGCACTCTTACATTACAGAAATGGTGGCCAACTCCCCTTTTCGCATTGAGAAATGATTGTATAATGCCTGGAAGAGAGGAATAGTCAGAGGCACGACCAGAGAGGCACGAGCAGAGGAAGGCATTTTGGGAACCAAAGAGGCTTTGGTAACCATCCACGAGAGTTGGGAAGTGTTATTCTTGGAAGACTCAAGGCGTTTGAGCCATCTCGAGGGATAAATCCCATTGTTGTAGAGCCAGCGAAGGGGAGCTCAAAAACGGTAATGATCCCAAAGAGACCGAGGAACAAAGAGCCCGAGAGCAAAGGAGCCAAGTCCAAGGGATCACTGATTGAAGGAATCAAGTCCAAGGGAGTTTGGATCTATTTGCAGCAACAGCCATGGTTAAGATGGTATTTTAAGCCCATTGGTTCATTTGTAAACCATATGGAGTTGAGTCAGGGACTTGTAAAAGAATTTGAGCCATAATCCCAAAGAGCCAAGTCAAGTTGACAAGAGCTCACAGAGACATAGCCCAAAAGACTTTTGGATGAACTCCTCATTCAATTGTTGTCTTATGTGTATTTTTTTACTGCTGCATTATTCGCTGTTATATGCATTTATGTATATGTTTAAGCACATTTAAATATCAACATACACAGCAGATTTTAAGCACATAAACAACCAACAATAAATACAAGCATACACCTATATTTTCAAGCATTTCTTAATTCCGCATTGGTTAATCATTAAAGACTTGGGAATATTCAAGCTTTGGAATTGGGAGAGGTTCTTGTAAGCTAGACAAGAAGCCTAAGAGCCCCATTTTCAGATCAACTGGTATTAGAGCTTAATATTGATTAACCACACCTTTAGGAAGGTTATATCAGAATGCTTGATTGACAAAGCAAAGACTACTTGTTTGAAAGGTGTTTGAACAACAAGAGGCTGATTATATGCTTGTTTGTAGATGGGCCATTGTTTGAGTTTGCAGAGGTGTAGGGAAAGCTATTGATAGCTCAGTCCAAGAAGGACAAATAGGAAGAAGGACTAAAGGAATACTTCTATCCCAAGGAACTCAAGGAAATCCAAAGCACAAGAGGTTTGTTGCAAGAGGTTGCTTAAATAAGCTCTTTATTTATCTTGTTGAAGTTTTTATATTCATTGGCATAATGACAACTTCTACAAGTGGGTCCTCAAATTCTGCTCTCTTCACAAGATTCCTTGATGGATACATGAAGCAAGAATCGTCCATCGTGATGGATATGGTAAGAGAAATGTATGAGGATGGAAGGAAGAGAAATATGCTTAGAAAGCAACTGAATTCCATGAAGGAAGAGAAGCAGTTGCTTGCTGACAAATTGCAGGAAATGGAGAGGCAACTTCATATTGCAAAAATGAACCTAAAAAGGATGCATGAGTTGGAAATAGAACTCTTTGTTGCCAAAGAAGCCTTTTTTAGGTATCAACTTGAAGAAGAGGTAAGTCATTCCAGTTTGTCTTCAAATTCTTCTGATAATGCTCATATTGGTTCTTTTGAAAAGCATACTAGAGGCATAGGTTCCAAGCTAATGTCCAAGATGGGCTATGAAGGAAATGGCTTGGGAAAGCATGCACAAGGTATCATTCAACCAATCATGGTTGAGGAAATGCCTAAGTATTTGAGTCTTGGCTATGGATGGTCCTATGGAGAGAGTTCCAAAGCTGCCATGAAGGCCATTGAAACCGTTCCAAGAAGGAGTTTCATTGCAGGTCCTCTATCTCAAGAGTGTGAAGATTGTGTTCAGGAGGAATGCAATGTCTTGAAACATCATTTGTAGGATGCAGGTGTTCAGAAGTCCACCCTTGAACTAGAGAGTTGTGGAAACTGTGACAACCTTGAAGAGATTGATGGGATTCCAAAGGGAGCCACTTCTTCATTTGCTTCACCTCCTCATGAAGGAAATAAAGGTGAAAGAGGCAAGTATAAATCTGGTTCTAAACATTTTCCTTTTGATTGTGCAAAGCATGATAAATTTCCACATAGATATGGGAAAAGAATTGCATGTTCCTTTTGTGGTTTGTGTAACCATCATGTTTATAGATGTTGGAAAAGAATGGCCACATACAGGAAACTTTTGAAGGAAAGAAAGAAAGCAGCCAAAGGTCCATTGGACAAGGAAAATCATGATGTCAAGAGGATGCACATGCAGTGCACTTACTGCCATAAGCAAGGGCATCTTGTGGAAAGGTGTTGGACTCTGAATCCAGCAATGCTTCCACAAAAGCTGAAGAAAAAGGTGGAAAGAGAAGATGGCAAAAATGGAAAGGAAGATTCCATGAATGATGTGTCTCAAGATGATTCACATATCAATGTTGATGCACAGACAAAGGAAAGACCTTTGAAATGGATTGGTAAGAAATCATTAGAATTCTTATCCAATTAAAAGTTGCATGCCTATGGATATGATGCATATTTTCATTTCTGTGGTAATTGAATGCAAGTTGTAAGTTACTACCCAGAAGTTGAATGGCAAAAGGCTGGGTAGGAGACTCACTTTGTTACTACAACATTATATTTCATTTCAGCTTCGAAAGTACAATGTGCTTAAGCGAAAGTTGAAGGGTGAAATGCACGCATGAGATGATGTGAATGAACACAGGGATGTTGATGTTTTCCCTATTTGTGGGAACGTGTGTGTGTGATTGACTTGAAGGGTTGATTGCTTTGTTGTAAACATGCATGTAAAGTTGGTTTGGTGGAGATAGTGATGAGATTGTTTCATCTTTTGAAAAAGAGTCCAAGTTCTCTTTTTCTACACGCTTGACTTGAAGGGTCATTTTCTTTAAAGGCATGTTTTGTGGGCTTGTTATCTAGTCCATCACTTGTATGCATATGTAAGACATGGAGGTGTTCACAAGATGTGAAAATCTATTTCTTTTGGTGAAGTAGGAGTTTAGTCCATATAGTTTTTGTCTGTATGCATGTTGTTGTTAACAGTGTTGTTGGAAGCTTGTCAAACAGGTACAAATGAAAGATTTGTGGAGCAGATGTACTTCACATTTGTTTGAGCCACCTTGGATCAATGATCAAGGCAAAGAAGTTCAAACTACCTTCTATGACCATTTCAGTAGAAGTTCTACAAGAAGGCAACGAGGAAGACAGTTCCTCTTAGGAAGACTAGCCCATCCAAGAAGGGAAGTGGTCAGAAACTTTGGTTCGGAGGCACTATGCAAAGGCAAGGGTAGGGAGGCTGAAAGAAGAGGCTGAGTCACTCTCATTTACTATTCATATCAGTATATCAGTCTTTTAGAGACCAAAAGTTCTTTTAATGGGAAGGCGTGATCCAAAAATGGATCTTGGATAAACCTCTAAGTCTAAAAGACTTCATATAAGAGGTAAAAGGTGCCAAATGACACAAATCCTTTGTAAATCGAAGGAAAACGAAAATCGCAGGCTTCTCCTAGAAATAGTCTCATTGCAAATATCTCCTCATTCTGAATCCAACGCAACTTGAATGGGTGAAAACAAACTTCGGATGAAGGAGTTATTGTAAAATGAAAATTGCCCAATGTCCTTAGAAAAGGAGGCAATTTCATTAAATTTTGAACTATATTGAAAGTTTTGAATTTAGTATAGGGTCACAAGCCAATCGATAGTTGACACATGGTAGGTTGAGATTGGGCCATGTGGCCTTGTTTGATTGGTCAAGAAAAAATATTGCATCACAATTATTTCAAAGGGAAGGACCTTGGGCCATCAGCGATTGCCGCTCTATCGCATCACACAAATCCATGGAAGGATTTAACAAAGGCCGAAGCTAATGCAACATGTGATCGCCAATTATCGGCGTCAGTGGATCAGGCATCGATGATATATATCGAATTAGCTTATGTCATAAGGGAAGACCCCAGGTCGTAGCACTGTGATATTGTGATATGCGATAATGCGATCACATCTAGACTATTGGATCGCGATTCTGATCGGACGGTGGTGATCTAACAGGGAAAATTGCATCACTATTTGCGTTAAGATCAAGGACTGGAGCTCTTGCCTATTGCAATTGCAATATGTGATCGAAGGCGAACCCGATAAGTTTATAGATGAGATTGTATGTGTTTAGAAGTCCAGAAAGCGCCAATTTCCTTTGTAATTGTGTATTTCATTTATTAAATGAAATACAAAGGGAGTTAAGCCTGCTGCGATATTACAATCCCAAAAGGGTTCCGAAATGCCTCTATATAATGTTTTAAGTTTGGGATTTTGTTTTGGCAGATTTTCTCCGTTTTAAATGTATTTTCCTGTGTAAAAGAGAAAGCGACTGTGTTTGGGATTCTAAAGAATTTCAAGTGGCCTGAGGCACTCTTACATTACAAAAATGGTGGCCACCTTCCCTTTTGGCATTGAGAAATGATTGTATAACACCTGGAAGAGAGGAATAGTCAGAGGCACGACCAGAGGTAGGCATTTTGGGAACCAAAGAGGCCAAGAGAGTAAAGGAGCCTTAATCCCAAATAGCCCAAGGAACAAAGAGCTCAAGAGCAAAGGATCCTTAATCCCAAGAGGGACAAAGAGCCACAATCCAATAGAGAAGCGGGAGGTGGAGCAAAAGAGGCCAAGAGACCCACAGAGAGCCCGAGAGCCAGAGAGTCAGGGACGGTCTAAATTCAAGCATGTTGTTAGCTTCAATAATTGAGGAAATGTAGAATTCTAATGGAGTCAGTGTTTGAAGAAGCTCAAGACATCCAGGAGCACTAATTGAAGGAATCAATTCCAAGGGATTTTGGATCTGTTTGCAGCAACAACCAAGGGTAAGATGGTATTCTGAGCCCATTAGTTCATTTGTAAACCATATGGAGTTGAGTCATGGACTTGTAAAAGAATTTGAGCCATAATCCCAAAGAGCCAAGCCAAATTGACAAGAGCTCATAGAGACGTAGCCCACAAGAGTTTTGGGTGAACTCCTCCTTAAATTGTTGTCTTATGTGTATTGTTTTACTGCTGCATTATTCATTGTTATATGCATTTATGTATATGTTCAAGCACATTTAAATATCAGCACACACAACAGATTTTAAAGCACATAAACAGCCAACAATAAATACAAGCATACACCTATATTTTCAAGCATTTCTTAATTCCGCATTGGTTAATCATTAAATACTTGGGAATATTCAAGCTTTGGAAGTGGGTGAGGTTTTTGTAAGCTAGACAAGAAGCCTAAGAGCCCCATTTTCACATCATTCATCCATTTTAAAAAAAAAAAAACGGTTTTTACTTCCATTTAAAAAAAATGTTGAAAATTTACCCTAAAAAAAAACATCGTGTTGGAATAAACAATTTTCATTTTTGGGTTGTTTTTTCATGTTTTTTGGGGTTTTTGGGCTTGAGTACCCATTTTGAGGTAATAGTTCTTGTTTCATCTGTAACTATGTTAGATATGAAAAAAATAAATTTTGTCCATTACTAGGCTATTCAAGGTGCAATTTTCAATCATCATAATGCATCTACCATTTGTAATATGATGCCCACAGGGGATTGTAACTCAAATCAGTTCATTTCAAAAAATGACTTTAATCTTCACCAACACTTTCCATAGTTCCTTCTTACACTCTTGATAAATATTCAAGAATTTTTTAATTCTCTTTTTGAATAAAAAAGAAGAATTAATAACCCAATGCATCACTCCAATGGTTGAATGCTTTGAGCTTCATGTAAGAAATATTGGGATCAATTCCCTAGGTTGGTTACCTTTATTGCATTCCTTAATATTCCTACTAGATAAAGCACCCTAATTAGCAGGAATAGGTTTCTGTTGGATACCATTTATGAAATGCAAGGAAGTACCTAGTGGTTTTCCTGTGAGATCTTACTTGGAAAAAAGAAAGTGTGAAGCAATAAACTAAAAATATTTAGACGAAAAGAGGGAAAGGTCACACTTGTGGCTATGAGTTCCACACCAACGATCAAGTGCCAAACCAAGATTTTTTAGTCACCACAATGGCATCTCCAACATATTCAAGCTTTGAACATGAAATCATTGGTGATCCTAGCCCTCATAATGACATCTCATCACATGGAGCTCGTCCTAAACATAATAGTTATTTCTTCATTAGGAAACTTTTAGAAGTCTTAGAAGTTAAAATCTTCAGTCCATCCCTAAGGCAACCCTAATGCAAAAGGCCTCTCTTTTTACAAAGAAAAACATGATAAGGAAATTTATAGCAAAATTCCCAAGCTATAGAGTTCTTGAGCTCTCAAGAAGAATATCGACATCCAAAAAATACAGGTCAATAATATCTGCTATCTCCTCCTATGTCCAAAATTATATATCCTATTTATTAAAGGAAGACAAATGTTTGATCTCTCATAACAACCATGTTGAATATTATCTGGGGGACACTACCTAGAGACAATACTATACCAGTTTCCACTGCAATCCTAGTCAAAGATACCATAGCTTTCAACTCTGCCCAATTATTATAACCTCTCCGAAGGCCTAGTTTGATAGAAATATTATATGAACCTAAAAGTAACAGGGAAACTCTATTACTACACCTCCAAAGATATCCTTTAGCTATCACCATAAGATTAACCCAATTATCTCTAATGACCTATTTTTTCTCACAGGTTTGGGCTTTGGAGATGACTTAACATCATCAACATATTTAATTTTATGACAAATTTCTAGAGGTGAGAGACTTCCCTTCAAAGAGATTGACTTTCTTAATTATTTATACACACTAAAGTAAGCAGGATGATTCTTCCCATTTTTGCTTACTTCTAGATAAGATAAAAATTGTTTTACCATACTTCTTTATTGAAGGATAAATCCATCAAAATGTGCCATGTAGATTGAACAATGCCTTCCACCACCAACATGATTCTCCTTGCTATTCTAAAAAACTTGTTTAATATCTAGTGTTGGTTGTGTAGTCTCCATTAGCAGGAATTTTGGACCATATCAGTGTATATTTTTTCGTACTCAACCTCATAAAACTACTCTAAAATTATTGAATTCACATGGACTTCACATAGAAATCGTTCCAATTACTAATTCACATCATCGCCCAACCCACCTCGCCCTAACTTTAATCGACTTCCACCAGATCTGAAAACCTTAATACCATTGGAAGCAATTTTGGTGATGGTTTCATTTTTCTCTATTTTTCCCTTCAGGAAACAATTTTTAGCTTTCACTATAAAGAGTCTATAGTGAATGGCCACTATGTTGTTTTTATTAGTGGATCTGGATGGGAATGTAGGTTACTTATTTTAGAGATTGGTTCTTACAATTGAATAATAAATATGACCTCAGAGAGAGTACTCTTCAATGAGAGTAACATGTGAGGAAGGAATAGGAGGGAAATGTTTATCTAACCACAACACATGATCCTATACCCCATCCATATTGTTGATTTTATTTGTTTAAAGGCCACTTCATGATGGTTGTTGTCAGTTGATAATTGTAACACAATTGAAAGGATTTTGCGTGATGGATGTAGTCTGCTGTATTTTTCCCACTTAATGAAAAAATATACTGAAGTTTCTATACCAAAGGGCCTTTATCTTCCCTTTCCCATTGTCCAACTAGGCATGTTAGTTAACTGTTCACAACCATTGGTTCCTCCAATAGAATAATATATACAGGCCCCAAGAAAAGGAATATTCAGTGAAAATAATGTTGGAGGAGGGATAAGGTGGTGATTTATATATAAATTTTTCTACCAACCATTTAGTGTGCACTCTTTAATGAATAGTTACCCTCACAATCTAAATAAATGGGGACAAATCCTCTAAGAAACCTTCTACCATCAAAATGGTGTTGGACCTCCATCTAGGAAGACTTAGGTACCGCTAAGTGGATTTGATGGAAATGTTCATCACTATATAGGCAAGTCATCTAACACACCTTAATGGATGGAGCAACAAGGAGACTAGAATTGGTTATGGATGTTTCTTCTTTTTTTTCCCATGTCTTATCATGGTCATGGCACAATGTAATCATGGGAAAATTCAAAATTTCCTTTTTATCCTCATAGGGTTGTGTGGTCCCTCTAATATTCTTACCAAGGGGTGTAAACAACCAATCTATCTCTTCCATCTACTAATATTTCCCAATGAATTAATGGAAGTGGAATAATAAATTTATTCCTTTACCACATTTCAGTCCTTATCAATCCTTTACCTAGATAAAATTATTTCATTCATTAGTAAATAAAACTCCCAAATTTGTTTTTTGTAACTTGCATCATGCTAAACCCTCAAAGGATTATAAAATAAACATAATCCTCATCATCCACACACAGATTTTTCTTACTCAAACACTTTAAAGGGCAGAGACAATCAATAGAAAATCCCACACATAATTAATCTACTTTTTGTTAAGCTTTTGGAAAAGGACAAGACCCTAGAAGATAACAACAAGTTTAGAAATTTTGTTTTTTATCTTCTATCATTCTCAAGATAACTTATGGATGGCATTTATAGATAGGTTGCAATTGATTCCCATGCCATCTTTAGGTCCTTTGTTCCCCTTGGACACTCCATAAAAGAACAGTTCCTGAAGGGTATGGATAAAATGACTTCTTGGAGGGACACATGAGATCGAAATTCATGGGGGTTTGGAGTCAATCTCACATTTAAAGGCTTCATATTCCACAAAGATGTCTTTCCCCGTTAAAAAATTGATTTTAACACCTTTCTTTGGAGGGACATGGAATACCCCAAGGCCTACAGCCTTGGAGCGAATCATGCATTTGAAGTCTTTAGAGAATACAGACATATCTCTTCCTTTTAAAATTAGATTTTAACAACTCTCTTAGAAGGGAAAATGCTTGGGCTATAATTCTGTGAGATGGTTCCATGTCATCAAAAATCAGTTTATTTCTAGCTTGTTAGGTTTTCCTTTTAGTAAAACTAGTCAAACGTAAGGTCAGACCCATAAGAGAGTATTACAGTCTGTGGTTTCTCTTACCTAATGCATGTTTGGATCCTCAAGAAATATTCTCCAAAATTTGATAGTTAATGGACAATTTAAAAAAATGGTTAGAGTATTCATCATCAAATCCACACATTAAAAATGTTGAGGACCTCTGTAATCCCATTTTCTACAAGATTTTTGTCGTTTGAAATTTTTGGTGTGCTAAGGCTCAAGAGCCAATAGAAGTTCACACTTTCCAACAATGCAAAATTTTTGCAAATATATATATATATATATATATCTATATATAATATATATATATACACATACTCGGTGCAATTCTATTTGAAAACAATCTTCGCATCTAATCCAAAAAGGAATAGTGACCTCTGTATATATTAAAATATAATTCTGATCATTAAGGTAATGCAAAAACCCAGCTAATTAGGAGGCATCAATTTCTTCAAATTTTTAATCTTCCAATCAATGCATGAAGCTTTATCAATATGCACTCGATTTCTTGTGAGGAACCCTTCATCGGTGGTTGTAGTTATTAAAATTGCATGGCCTTTGAGGGTAGATATATGGTTGTATTCTTTGTTTGCATTGAATGGGGAAATCGCTGCCATCAACTGGGAATGAAAGCTATCAATTGAAAAGTGGTCAAATCATCAATGGAGCAACCTCCATCATAGGTGGAATTCTTAAACTTTTGGCAACATATACACATGAATGCATATATTTTCCACTCATCCTATAGACCTTGAAACTTGATAAGAGTGGATGAAATTTCGAATATCTCAGGCACATAACAGGAATTAATAGAGCATCTTTGATGTGCTAAGTGACACTTAATCAAGACAATTTTAATTAAAATTTTGAACCACTGGAGATAGAGGAAAAGAAGTTTGAACCACAAAATTTTGAAAATTTGGCTACAATTTATAAAGAAATTGATGTTTCTAAGTATTTCATGGTGTTTGTAACAGTGATAAGTTCCTTTGATATTGCAAAACTAGAGTCTATGTCATGACAAAATCAGTTTGTCTGTCTGCTAGTAAAAAGAGCTAGAAATGAAGTTATGTGAAAAGATAGAAAAGGAAAGTTTGTTTCTGGGAGAGACCAACCAAATGGTCAATACGAGTGATTCAGGGAAAATTTTAAGAACCACCCTATATTTATATGTATAATAAATGGGCTAATCCCCATGATACATAGGAAAAATGGGAGGCGATTTTATCATAATTAATATGTAATTATATTTTTTTTGCGGATCTCTCACTAGATTTATTTATCTTGTACAGTGATGGAGAATTTTTCACTGAATTATAAAATCTTGTAAGATCTTGGCAATCTTTGACTGATAATAACATTGTGAAGTCTTGGTGAATTTTTTGTTAAAGTATGAAACCATATATGATAATAAGAAAACATATTCATTAAACTGTAATATACTAACATACATATTTGGAAAAAGAAACACAATTTTCTCTTCCTACAAACAATGTTCCAAGTTTCAATAGCCGTGTTTGTCAAGGTTCTTACAATACACTCTTTCATATCCTTCTATTAGTTTTGATAATATTCCACAACAAAGTTCTTGTAGTTGTTGATATTGACAATGAGTTCTGTCAAGGTAGGAGAGATTAATCTTTTCTCTACAACTTTTGTCAAGCTATCACTTTTTTCAAATTATCAAATTTCTTTCTTATCCATAGACTCCAACTACGAGATTAAAAAAAAATAAAACATAAAATAAAATATTAATAATAATATATTTAAAAAAAAATAAAAAATTTTAAAAAAATTAAAAAAATTAGATATATATATTTATATATATATATATATATAATAAATATATAATATAAAATAAAAAATATAATTAATAATACCACACACATGAAGTTTGTTTTTACCCCAACACGCCAACAAGTAGCAAGCCCCAACTATATTATATAAGAAAGTACTAGGTATCCCAAATGCTTGAAGGGGATCTAATTGAAAGAAGTGACCATTGTGAGAATCCTTCCAATCAATATATGAATATATAAATGTAGATTTATTATTATTTTAATTGGAAATCTTCAATTGGATCAATCTGAAATCTAGATGCCATGCACACACACTCTTAAACATATTGGATGAAGTAATGCACCTCAAAGCACATTTTGACTCCATTATTGTTCGTCATATTTACATGGAACACAATCACTGTGCCGACAATTTATCCAAGGAGGCCATGCACCTTCCAGCAGGACAGTGGATAATCAGCGAACAGAGGGGCAATACTCATTATCAATACTTCCACAGGCCCTACATAGATCAAGTCTACCCTCGGGTGGACGACCATTGTTTTTTTGTTATATTATGTAATGTATATAAGCTATTAAACAGAACTCTAACGACTTATGAGCAGCATCCTGTGAGATGCAAGTATATATATTTTGCCTACTATACATACACCTTAAGTGGTGTTTTTTGACATTTTGATACAACATCATCCTGCGTGATGATTTTATGGATATGACAGAGACATGTACAGAAAAGACCATAGACTTTTAAAATTCACGAAGAATTAGCATATGTTGAACAGCATCTACTACATGTAATGTTTCACCATATAATGAAAGATTACGACTTTTCCTTGGAAAAAAAATGAAAATCTTCAATTAAATAATAAAATTTAATTACGTCTCTCCCAATCTAAATGTTAGGGTCCCACCCTAACCCCCTTATCTATGTAATGGGACCACATCATAGTCAAGAGTCAATAAAGCCCATATTAATAATTGTAGTGGTTAATCCGCAATTAATAAAGGAACCACAGTTAGTTGCAAATGGGTCGTAGTATTAGATAGATGGTATTCGTAATACGCAGTATTGGCCCGTGGTATTACACGTAGGAGTCATATATAAAGGATAGAAACTCCCTGCGAGGAGCATCGTGTCTTATTTTTGTAATCGAGCTCTACTCTATTAGAGGTTGCCCCCTCGAAGAGGCAAGTGAACATTATTCTCTGAATAATAAAATCATTGACATTGTGTTCTGGGTAACTTTTCTTCGCATATTCTGTGTTCTAGGTCTCTTTTCTTCGCATATTCTATATTTGGGTATCATTTGCAGGTTAAGAGCATAACAAGTGGTATCAGAGCTCTTTCCAGAGTCGGTGGGATCTCCATTTAGTAGCAAATTTTTTTTTTTGGCTTGAGACGTGTTCCGGCGTCTTTAAACCACGGGATCTGTCATTGAGTGCATAA
>APFE031696450.1:0-13651 GCA_000404065.3 Pinus taeda | reverse complement strand
CCCATCAATATCATTGAAGCTCACAAACACTTAGCAACATCAATACCCAATACTGAAACCCTGTCAATAAAACAGTCACCAGAACACAGAGCAGAACCCTGAACTCTGCAACACTATTCAGAACCAACTGTATCATCAGAATCATGCATTAAAGTGCATACACTACTTGGACAAACCGAACCCGCGTACATATGCGCTTTTACCAAATCCAACCCGCGTACAGATCTATAAATATTCAATCATGACTAGCAGCGATTTCAAACTTAAGTTATACCCAGTTCAGATCATTACATGCATCAGTATATGGATCTAGAATAAACATAATCAATCATATAAAGATAGTTCATTTCAAACCATTTGATCCCGATCTATCCTTAGATCTTGTTCTCCATCAACTTGTGAGATTCTTCCTTAGCTTAGATCAAGCAACCCATAACCTGCATACTGGATCTCATCCTTCATCAGATATTCAAGACTTTTTCCATGCTTTTGCCTAATGATCTTCTTCTCCTTTTATAGTCTTAGGCCTTGCTCAATACCATGGTCCAAAACCATAACAAACCAATACCATCAACTCAATACAAGGGATCAAAATGTCTGTCGAGATTCCATGGTCCAAAAACCATAGGTTTAAATTCCAATGACTAACCGCCACGGACCAAAGGTAAGTTTTCCAACATGTACGTGCTTTTCCGTGCATGGAAGTGCGTGCATACGCATACGTGACTTCTGATCAACAAACCCGCGTGTATACGCATTTTTGTATACCCAGAAAACTTGCGAGTATAACCTGCATGTATACCCCACTTGGTATATAGCGAACCTGCGTATATACGCGACTTGGTACATAGTGAACTTGCGTATAACCTGCCTCTGTACGTGACTTGGTATATAGTGAACCTGCGTGTATACTCAGCTTTCTTCATTCTTTGTAATATGATCATCAATTCTTTGCTACTGACTTGCTGCACTATAATCTGTCATCTTGCCATCAAGGACAACACTTGTATCATAATGCCAACAAAATGCTGATAGGGGATGTGGTAAATATTTTTTTGACTTCTGTGTACTATTCAAGCTTTAGGTTGGAGGCATGATTCATTCATTTTCACCTTCACCATCTTCCTATTGCACATGTGTATTAATTTTCCAAGCATGAGATTGTTGCTATTTTGAAATGGTATTCTTTTTTATTTTCCTCTATCAGTAACATATTGTGCTTTAGAGTTATGTTTATAATATATATATCTCCTAATTCATAGTTATAATATATATATCTTGTGATCCATAATTTTAGTGCTTGTAAATTGATATCTTCTACCAGTTTGACTTTTTCTCTCTCATGGCCAAATTCATGATGTAAATTGATGTAATTTGATGTAAAAAGTATGAAAATTAACTTAAAGAGGTAGATACATCAGTTTTAGGTGGTTTTGAACTGAATGAATCAGTTTCCATAGTTTTAGAGGCAAGCTCTTCCACTGCTTATTTTTCAGTCCTAGTTTAGATCTTGTTGAAACAGCGCCTTAACTCATGGATTTGAACCCTAATGGCTAGCATGGGTGGTTGAATGCCTATATCTTGTACTTTCTTAGTCATTTTTCAAGGTTGGACTTTGGAAGAAGGTTGGATTCTTGTGGATGTGTTGAGCTACTTTGTACATTACTTCTGCAGTTTGGTAAGGAAATAAACCAGGGTTTTGCAGCATTTTGTGGGATTCTTGTGGTAATGTGAATTAGCATTGTTTTCTCTCTGTAATTCAGTTGATCTTATGTGTATGTGTGACATCATATCTCTCTTTCTGCATAGCTAAATCAATAAAGTCTGAAAGGTGGAATTCATTGGTGTTTCAGTGCTCTACCTTGGGGTTTATTTAGTTCTATATGTTTTCTACTGTTTGAAGAGGACTCACGACACTTTCATGCCCTCTCCAGCTCCTCAGTAGTATTTAGACTCACCATTACACTCATTTCAAAGTGCTAAAAATCTTGCCTACCTCACCCAATAGAAAGCTTTGTAAATATGAGTTGATTTCTCGAACCCAAATCTGCCTTCCCCATCTGATCCAGCAACCAAGCATTAAAATCAATCAAATTCCTCTAAGAAAACATACCTAGCCTAAAATTAGTATTTGTATCAATCATCTCAACCCTTCCTTGATATATTTTCATTGAGATTGACAAGGAGATAGCCTTCTCCCGACCTAGTAGGGCTAGCTACCAAGTTAAGCGTGGTCTGATGTTACCCTAGACCTCCCTTTCTCAAGATAAGGTAGATTTAGGCCCTAACATGAGGTATGGCCTTTGAGAATGGATATTCTTGTACAATTGTGTTTACACTAGTGTACATTGTATACAACATAACATGACTAGACATAAATAAAGGAGGGAAAAAAGTTATAAAACAATGACTTGCTTGTGGGAGAGGCATTATTTTGTGTTATTGTGATGTAATTTCATAGTTAAACGCAAAACTTAGAGCAACGATGACATAAATGCAACTGAAGAGAGAAAATAAAAGAGAATCAAAGTATTGAAGTTGTAGCAATAGGCAAACATTTATGGAAATTATGAATATGAAGAAATGTTTACTTTGCCTCTTCAAGGGTGCAACCCCGAATTGAGTAGAATTCCAATAAAAATTAACCACATGACATCCTATGGAATATCTTATATTGTTGGAAAAAGTAACTATGTTTTGTCATCAATAATGTACGTGTGTCATTATGTAGTGAATGCCTTGATAGACATGTATGAAAAATGTGGGTGTATTCCTAAGGTAGCTAAATTATGTGAGACAATTCCCCATTGACATATAGTCTCATGGAATGAAATTATTGCAAGATACGCAATGCATGGCTATGGAAAGGAAGCCCTCAAACTCTTTGAAAAAATGAACCGTTGTGGGATGAACTCAAAAAATGTGACCCTTGTGTTTTATTTTCATGTAATCATGCATGTCTACTTGATGAATGTTATAAATATTTTATATGTATGAAAAAATGTTATCAGATCACACCTATGATGGAGCACTATATATGTATGGTTTACCTTTTCGGCCAATTTAGGTTCTTCTATGAAGCACAAGACTTTATCAATAAAATGTCAATCAAACTTAATGTAGTTTTATGGAGATATTTTCTTGGTGCCTGTAAAATACATATTAATATGAAGCTAGCAAAATGCATGTCAGAATGCCTTTTTTAATTGGACCCTAACAATAAACCCTTATGTGCTTCTCTCAAGTATTTATGTTGTAGCCAACAAGGATATTAACATTGAAACAATACCGAAAATGATGAACGATGGAGGCATAAAAAAGACTCTTGCATACCCTTGGGTTGAGATCAATAGACAAATACATGTTTTCCTTGTAGCAGATAGATCACATCCACAAATAGAGGAAATATATTAAATGTTATATTGGGAGATGAAGGTGGTTGTGGATGTTCTGGACAAGAGGTTTGTACTAAATTCTATGAAGGGGGAAAAGGGGAATTTTTTGTCTACCATAGTGAGAAGTTGGCCATTTCATTTTGGTTTTTAAACACATCTCCTAGAACAACCATTCGAATTGTCAAGAACCTCAGAGTGTGTGGTGATTGTCACTCTGTAACCAAGTTCATTTCCAAGATTGTTTCTAGCAAAATCATTTAGAGTAATGCAAACTGTTACCATCATTTCCCTAAGGTGGGGTAGCTCCCTCTCCTCCTCTAATCTAAACTTTGAGGTAGCCACAGAAGATTTCAAATATCTTTTGGAAGCTTCTTTCACAAAAATCCATAACATCAACCAAATTATGGTTTGTCAATAAATGGAAGAAATGGTTAAACTCATTCCATTTATCCACAGACTAAAGCACTTCTTTGCTACCTCTAAAATTTGTGCTTCAAAAGCACTTCTTTGTTACCTCTAAAAATTGTGCTTCAAAATATAGATTCAATTATTAACTACAAACCCCAAAATTACTTGAGGACATCACCCATTATCACCTTGGTGATCATCCTTCTCACATAAGGCTAGCTCTCCTCCATCATAAGGGAGGAAGCCATGATAAGTCTACAAATCTACCCTTCAAATGCTAAAAAAACAGATTTGGAAAGTGATATTATTTTTGTCTTTTAAGATTTCAAATGGGAATTTAGGTAAGACCTAGTGCCTAGTCCCTAGCCTATAGACTCTATGCAACAATTAAATATTTAAATTGTACAAGGTAGTGTTTGGATATCTAGTTTAAGTTGTTGTTCTTTGATGGGAAGAATTAGAATGTGGATTAAATTTGTAAATTCATAGCCTAGATGTACTGATGGAACATATCTTCTTAACCCTTTAGCAGGATGATAACTATTTAAATGCATTAATTGTCAATATCTAAAATTTGTTCTAGAACATCTCAAGCCATAGAGATAAATAAGCACATTAACATGGAACATATCCAAAATAAGGGATATGCACAAAGAGAATTGGGGTGCCTAGTACACATGAAGCTTTTGTTTAAGCCTAAGATTTGCCCAGTTAAAATCAATTCAAATCTTCCTCAATATTTCTTCTATTTTTGTATTGCCTACATTTGACTCATTGAAGTGGTTATATGAGCTCAATGAACTATCCCACTATATTGATTTTGTTATATATTGTCAAAGAATGCCTTAAAACATATTGTCATGATGTCTACAAAATTCCTTAGTTTTTTGTATTTTTTACGTCTCATCATAGACGCTAACTTGTTCTAACATGTGCCTCTAGTTTGAAATTAAAAGAAATCCTAGCTCAATTAGAAAAAAGAAATTGTAGTATCGTTTAAAAATAGAAGGTAGTTAGATAATTCATTTACTGTTTCATCTGATTCTACAATTTTTATGAATTGATAGGCTTTATGGTGGCCTGGGTGCAGGTGTGATTAACAAGCACTCAAAACCAGTTACTATTTCCTCTAATTCAGATGAATCTGTTCATCTCAGGTGACGTATCATTCATCTATTATAAAGACGAAATGTTCTCTTAATTTAGCAGCATCACCAAATACCGCCCCCAACCATAGCAGTTCCACTATTTTCTATATCATTGTATATCACAACCGCTAGCAATGTCAAACCTTTAAACAATGCAATGCAACCTCCACCATCCGATTAAGTCCCTCATCCGACAGTTAGATCCTCACCTAATCAATAAAGTTGCTCGACATTCCTCCATCGTAGATCAAACCTCCTATTGATTCGACGAATGATAGTGGTTTTGGGCACACAAACTGCACAACCCTTAATCAAATTTTGGACCCAATGGAATTATAAATCACCAATTTAAAAAAGTTTAGGTCCGACCTCTTGCTTAACACCCGTTCACTTTTTCAACCCGAAATCCGTCGGATGATGAAGCCCGAGTGCTCTACAGCTTGCGGGATTAAACTAGCGCGCAGGTTAGTCAATGAAATCAATGGTGTAGGATGACTATGGTAAGATGTTATTACCTTATGGACCTGATAAGGTTATAGGTGACCATTTATAGAATTTCAGTTCTGGATTTCGGTTCTAGTTCTGTGTTATGCATTGCTTTTCAATAGAAACTGGATTTATGCTTGCGGGAATCAGTGTATAAATTGAAAACACAGGCCAATGCTGATATCAATTAACATTAAATCTCTTTTTACAGACATCCATTAATGCATTGGATGAAAAACAGGCCAATCATGTTGTTAACAAAGAGTTATGAAAACAAAATTACGAAATATGTCAAGTCTGACAAAACTCTGAAATTTAAAGACAAACTATATTTAAAAAATGCATAGGAATATTTCAGAGATCTCAGTCCCTCTGGGATTGACCAATACATAGAGATATATTTCTTCTTTCCTTAATCAAAACAATACAAATCTAATCGGTCAAAATCCACTTTACATCATTCGAAACTTGCCTTAATACAACTCCACTCTAATTATTAGATCCTCAAATAATGGATCAAATCTACCTATTTTAAACAAAAACCAAATCTAAGCAATATTCTCCTCAAGGATCTCAACTAAATCAAAACTACTCTAATTAATTACAGAATCATTCAATCCTAAATTCTAGCTCAAAATCCTATCTAGAAAGCTTGTAAATTGATGGCTAAAGGATCTTGCTCCTTTGCTTGTATTTTTTTTGTATTTTTGGAATAAGTTTGAAGCCTTTTCCCTCCAAGCCTCATGCTCCTGCATCAGACTCCTGAGGACAAAATTCTTCATGAGCTCCTGTCCATGAGTTCTTCCACAGAACTGCCAAACTTCTGTAGCATGGCATGTGTCATCCAAGTGGCTTCAACAATTGGTTGTTCCTTCCATTTGACCAAATACTAAAAGTACTCCTATCCTCTAATCTTCTTCAACAATTTCTTGTCCAATATCCTCTCTAATTCCAATTTCTTTGCTATAGGTAACTATTTTACCCAATCAACCTCTTGTTCCTCTTCATCCTCTATTGTGTCTTTTATTTGTTCCTTTTCATACCTGTTCTTTGTTGGCAACATTAAATATTAGAGATATTCCAATATTAGGGGGTAGTTCAATTTCATATGCATTTACGGAAAATTTTCTCAAGACTTTACATGGCCCAATTTTCTTAAACTTCAATTTATTATACTCCCTTTTTGGAAATATTTCCTTCCTCAAGTGTGCGAAAATAAAATCCCCGACTTCAAAATTAATTTCTCTTCTCTTCAAATCTACTATGCCCTTGTATTTGATGTTGCTGCACTATAGTTGTTGCTTTACATCTTCTTGTATTGTTTGAACTTCTGTGGAAAAATATTCTCCTTTGGAACTTCTCCTCTCAGCATGTCCCAAATTTCTCAATTCAATCACTCCTCTTGGGTGCATTCCATAATTTATATGGAATGGACTCTTCCCTATGCTCCTGTTAGGAGAATCATTATATGCATATTTTTCCTATGCCAATATTTGATCCCACTGTTTTGGATGTTCACCTGCAAGACTTCTCAAAAGATTACCTAAGCTTGTATTCACAACTTCAGTCTGTCCATCTGTCTGAGGATGATAAGCAGAACTGAAACTCAATTTAGTTCTAAGATTCTTCCAAAGTATCCTCCAAAAATGTCCAACAAATCTAGTGTCTCTATCTAAAACAACGCTTTTAGGTAGCCCATGTAATCTTACAATCTCCTTAAAAAACATATAAGCAATATAAGTAGCATCGCTAGTTTATAACATGGAATAAAATGTGCGATTTTTGAAAATCTGTCAACTACTACATAAACTGAATCATTTCCTCTTTGAGTTTCTGGTAAACCCAAAACAAAGTCCATACTTACCATATCCCAAGGCCTATTTGGAATAGCTAATGGAACATACAAACCTGTGTTCTGGCTTCTTCCTTCTGTCTACTAACATACTTTGAAAAATTTCACATACTTTTCCACTTCAACCCTCATCTTTGGTTAAGAATAAAACCTACTCAACTGTTCATAATTCTTGTCTACATCAAAATACCCTCCAAGTACTCCATTGTGTTTCTCCTTGATCAAATTCTCCCTCATGGAACAGCTTAGTATGCACAATTGATTCCTTTTAAACAACAGTTCCTCTTGCAGGAAATAATCCAGCCACTTGCTTCTGTCTAACAAAATAAGATTCTTACAAGCTTGAAATGCCTCTTTAAAATCTAGATCTTTCTCATATAACTCTTTAAGAAAATCAAAACACAACACTTGAAATTGACTTTCTTGAGTTAAAAATCTTTTCCTACTCAAAGCATCTGCGACTTTGTTTGGTTGAGCAATTATATGTTTTAATACAAAATTAAAACTTTGAAGTTATTTTACCCATTATGCATGCTTCTTGTTAAGCTTTGGCTACTGCATAAAACTTTTTGTCATTTATCTTTTTGCTAAAATAAGCTACAGGCCTATCATCTTGACTCAAAACATATCTAATGGCTTGTCCACTGGCATCACACTTCACTTGAAAAGGTTTATTAAAATCAGGCAAAATTAAAATAGGTTTCTGAGTAATATTCCTTTTCAACAACTAGAAGTTCTTTTCTGCTTCAGCAGTCCACCTAAATGGTTGTCTAGCATTTTTATTATGTCAACAATTGGAGCATTGATCTTACTAAAATTTCTTATAAATTTCCTATAAAAACTAGCAAGTCCATGAAATCTTCTTACCTCAAAGACACTCTTTGGCGAAGGCCACTCAATGATAGCCTTGATCTTCTCTGGATCCATTTTTAATCCTTCAACATAAACAAAGAGACCCAAATACACCAACTCCTCCTTCATGAATGAACATTTATTTAAATTTAACATTAATTCCTCTTGTTGTAGCCTCTGTAAGACATAATGCAGATGTCTCACATGCTCCTCCCTGGATCTATTGTATACTAATATATCGTCCAGATATACTATTAGAAACTTACCAATAAATTTCTTTTAAAACTTCATTCATAAATCTCATAAATGTACTAGGTGCATTTGACAATCCAAAAGGCATTACCATCCACTCAAATAATCCTTCATCGGTTTTGAAAGCAGTTTTCTTCTCATCTCCCTCTCTAATTCTGATTTGATGATAACCACTTTTTAAATCTAACTTTGTAAATTATCTAGTTCCACTCAAATAATCCATCAAATATTCAATTCTAGGTAATGGAAATCTATACCTAATTGTTATCTTATTGATTGCTCTCGAATCAGGGCACATTCTCCAACCTCCATCTTTCTTTCGGCTCAACACTGTTGGCACTGCTTAAGGACTCCAGCTCTCTATAACAAGTCCCTTGTCTAGCAATTCCTGAACCTGTTTCCCGATCTCTTCATTCTCTGTGGGAGTCATCTTGTAAGCTACTTTATTAGGTAGGCTTTCTCCTGGAACCAAATCTATGTGATGACTAATTCTTCTAATGGGTGGTAATTCATCAGGCAAATCATCTACAATGATATCACAATATTTATCCAACATCTCTTGAATTTCAATTGATAAATCAGAAAAGTTTGTGTAAGTAAATATTACCTTGGGTTTGCAAACCAACATATAACTTACCTTATCTTCCTCCATTTGATATAAGTACTCCTTTCCACTCAGCAAAAGGGTTTTTGAATCAGGTTTCTTTGATGTATCCTCTTCCTCTAGTGGCAACAATGTATGATTGACACCATCTTTGCTGAATTTGTATGTATTCTTCTTTCCATCTTGCATAGTTTCCCTGTCATACTACCATGGTCTACCCAACAGTATATGGCATGCATCCATAGGCATCACATCGCATAGGATCTTGTCTCTGCATTTTTCCAATTACAACTCCACTTCACATTGTTTATTTACTATCAACTGATATCCCTTTTGAAGCCATGGCACCTTATAAGGTGTTGGATGTTTCTTTGTTTCCAAATTCATCTTCTCCACCACTTCTGTGGAGACCAAGTTGTCTGTACTACCATCATCTATTATCATCTGACAATACTTCCCTTGAACTTTGCAAACAATCCTGAACATGGTTTTCCTTTGTGCTGGTTCAACAATTTCCTTAGTTGGTTTCAACAACACTTTGTTAACAACCAAGTATTTCCCTTTCTCTAGTACATTCTCTTCATCAATTAAATTTGTTTCTTCCTCTTCAGTTTTTGCAAAAAATGCATTCCTATGATTGGTTTCCACATTTTCTGGGCACTGATAAGCTCGATGTCCCAGTTTGTTACATCTATAACATCTTACTTCTCTTCCTTTGCCTCTGCCTCCTCTTCCTCTAGAAAAACTCCCTCTACCACTTGCATCACCTCCTGTGGATGCATGCTAACTTGAGCTTCTACTACCTCCATCTCCAGGTGTTGTAGATCTTCCTCTACCACCTTGTCTTCCCCTTCCTTGTAAAGTACCTCTATTTCTGGCAGATTGCTTCCTCAAGGGTTATTTTCAGCCTTCAGTACCATCTGATAAGCCTCTTCTACTGTTTTAGGATACATTACACTTCTCTCATCTTAAATGTCCATTGTAAAACCATTCACATATTGGGAAACCTTCTCATTTATATCTTGAATTTGTCCTACTCTTATGCTTACTTTATATAATTCCTCTGTGTATTCTTTTACTGTCATAGGCCTCTATCTAAGATTCTGCATCTGTCTAAATAATGTTCACTGATAGTCACTTGGTAGTGTTCACTGATAGTCACTTGGTAGATACTTACCTCTTAGTTTTCCCACTATCCTGTTCCAATTCTTAATTGGTTGTTTACCTAGTCTTCTCCTTTGTGCCTGTACTCCATCCCACCAAAGTGCTACATGTCCTTTTAGTTTCGTGACAACAAACTTTACCTTTTTCCCTTCATCTTTTTCTTCATAATTGAATAATTTCTCCATATCATTTATTGAATTAATCAATTCCTTGGGGTTGAAGCTTCCTGTGTAGATCGAGACTTCTAATATACACTTGGATTTTGATCTCAATATAGGCTTAAAAAATCTCATTTTAGGAGTTAGCTATGCAGGTTCTTCATCTTCTACAGATCCAACTTCAGATTCACTGACAAATCCAGTATCTACATCTCATCCCATCTCCACAGCTTCCAATTTGGCTTGCATCTATTGCACAACTTCTAACACTTCAACATTTGCAATTGGTCTTCCACTTCTTCAACCACCACCTCTTCCTCCAACTCTGAAAGCCATGTTGGATTTCTTCTTCTGCTCCTTGAGATCTTGCACAATGTCAATACTTTGCTTAGATACCACAAATGGTGGCCTGGGTGCAGGGGTGATTGACAAGCGCTCAAAATTGGTTACTATTTCCTCTAATTCATGAGGAATTCGTTCATTAATCTCAGGTGGAGTATCAGTCATCTATTATAAAGACTGACTGTTCTATTTATTTGGCGGTGTCGCCAAATACTGCCCCCAACCATAACAGTTCCATTATTTTCTATATCATTGCATAACAACCACTAGCGATGTCAAACCTTTAAATGACGCAACGCAACCTCCACCATCCAATTAAGTCCCTCATCTGACGATCATATCCTCGCATAATCAATAAAGTTGCTCAGCATTCCTCCATCGTAGATCAAACCTCCAGTTGATCTGATGACCGATACTGATTTCGGGCGCACAAACTACATGACCCTTAATCAAATTCTGGACTCATTGGACTTATAAATTGCCAATTTTAAAAATTTCGTGTCCGACCTTTCACTTAACACACGTTGACTTTTTCAACATAAAATCCATCGGATGATGAGGCCCAAGTGATCTACGGCTTGAGGGATTACACTAGCACGCATGTTAGTCAATGAAATCAATGGTGTAAGAAGACTATGGTAAGACGCTATTACCTTACGGATCCGATAAGGTTATAAGCCACCATTTATAGAATTTCAGGTCTGGATTTTAGTGACGGTTCTGTGTTATGCACTGATTTCCAATAGAAACTGGACTTATGCTTGCGGGACTTAATCACTATATAAATTGAAAAATTAGGTCAATGCCGATATCAATTAACATTAATTCTCTATTTTCCAAATTCCATTAATGCATTGGATGAAAAATAGGCCATTTGCGCTATTAACAAAGACTTATAGAAAAATATGCAAGGTCTGACAAAACTCTGAAATTTAAAGACAAATTATATTTAAACAATGCATAGGAAGATTTCAAAGGTCTTAGTCCCTTTGGGATTGACCAATACACAGAGATATATTTATTATTTCATTAATCAAAACAATACAAATTCAATCGATCAAAATCCACTTTACATCATTCGAAACTTGCATTAATACAACTCCACTCTAACTATCAGATCCTCATATAATGGATCAAATCTGCCTCTTTTAAACAAAAATCAAATCTAAGCAATATTCTCCTCAAGGCTCTCAACTAAATCAAAACTACTCTAATTAATTACAAAATCATTCAAAAATAAATTCTAGCTCAAAATCCTATCTAGAAAGCTTGTAAATTGATGACTAAAGGATCCCACTGCTTTGCTTGTAATTTTTTTTTTGTATTTTTGGAATAAGTTTGAAGCCTTTTCCGTCCAAGCCTCATGCTCCTACATCACTTTACGAACACATGCCATCATTCAGAGCCAAAGGAAGTTGAAGCACTAATATACAAACTGAAGAAGAAAAAAATTGTTGTTGAATTGGGATAATATTCATATTATGTTTAGGTTGGTGTGGAATTCACTTATGAATGATATTCATTCTAATTCTTTGAAGAGTTAAATTAAAGTAATCATCATACAAAGAATTTTATTGATAAACATGAGAAACAAAAATACCATAGAAGCATAATAGTGCATATGGACTATGTCTATGACTAAAAACGTTGCATACTACCAAGCATCTGCATACCTGCACCAAGTTTTGACCGGATTCCACTTTTACTAGATGTAGACTTGCTTACTTCATTCAGAGCATGTCATGTTGAATCAAATGGTGATGAAAGTTGCACCTAAAAATAGCACTAAGCATGTAAATAAGTGGGATAGGAATGAGTACTCTTAGTGCCATGATATTAGATCCGCTCAGAAACATAAGCAGTGGAGGTGGAGGCAGGGTCTTATGGTTCCATAAAGAAGCATTTGTAGTTTCAAGAATGGTTTGTAGTTTTGATCTAGTGAGCCAATCTATCGAGTTAACCCTCTTATGCTTCGACTTGATTATTGATTTATGCATGCTTGTTGCTCACTATTCGTCTACCTAACCATTATTATCATGGTTCCTTGTTATCATTTTTAGTTTCTCAAACAATCAATTCAAAAATACACAAAGAAATTTGCAAAATATGGAGTTCAACAACTGAAACAAATCTTGGAGAGATTAGAACCTGATAAAAGTTTGCCCAATTTTGGCACCCAAATCTGAAAATCCCGTTATCGTTCTATGTTCCAGTTTGTCTTCTAAGATTTTCTAATTTTTTTCCAATTTCGTCAGCCAAGCTTTTATATTTTTTTTTCAAGTTTGTCTGCCAAGATTTTGTAATTCGTTGTGTGGTGTTTATATATAATTTTTTATTGGTTGAAGTAGACAATTAATTTTTATTTTTATTTTCCAAGTGGCATAATATTATTAAGGCTTATTTTTAAGTGGCATAAAATTATTAAATATTAATATATAGAGGTAAGCATTGGGTGAATAAAAGCGAAAAATATGGGCTTAAATTTTTATTTTTTTTTCTAATTAGAACATAGACATGGATATGTCATAAATGAGCTTAAAGTAATGAAATTCTAATTATGTATATGAAACTAGGAGAGTTCATTGTAAAGGTGCTAGGTGCCAACATAATACTCATAAATGTAAATGAAAAATATGATTAGTATTTCAATTACACCATGAAGAAATATTTCAAGATGAAGAAGAATTGATGTTAAATTGTATTTATGCCAGTGGGGAATTTTTTTTGTTCAAATGAGGTACATTGCACAACACTTGTCCCTACCAGTATTCTTAATAATATATTTGACAAAGTTGTAAGTCCTCTCCCATTTTGAATAATTTTTCACACTTTGAATTTAATTCCCTGTGAATGTGATAAAGGATATAACCCTAAATATTCTAATAGACTCCTTAGTTATTGTTAGGATATTCCGACACGTAGGAATAGTTAAGTATAACCTGGTCTAGTATAGAGTTAGGTAAAGTGTGTTTCTTTACTATGTACATTTG